>VWZE01001778.1:928662-955173 GCA_013396675.1 Eubucco bourcierii | reverse complement strand
TTACCATTCTATGATTCTATGATTCTATGAAACAGACATCAGCAAACAGCAACCAAACCTTTAGGGCAGTTGATGTAATCATGTGCCAGCATGGTCTACACAGCAGTGTAAGTGATTCCCAAGAAGAATAGAGACACTATGGCAGTGAAATAGAAATCACAGAATGGTGATCTGAGTATCAGCAAGCAGGAAGGTTTTGACCTTGAAGAGGTTTAACAATGCATTCTGAAAAGCTATCTGAGACATAATTAAAGGCATTTTAACATGATAAGCCCTGAAGATTGCAAGCCATCATCTGTGCACACTGGAGAGTAAAAGATATTGCTTTTATAGCTGTGGAGCTTATGGTCAGTAGTGATATGAAATATTAGGAATGTGACAGTTTAATAATAATTTTAACCTCATTGTAATAATTTTCATTTGCAGCGTTTTGCCAGTGAGTCTCAGGAATGGCATGAAGCATTTCTCACTTCAGCTTACCCTGTCACATTGCAGAGCCTCTCTGATCTGTTTTTTTTTTTTCCCCCATAACTGTGTGTGTACAGGTTGCAAGCAACAGGCATTTCACTGATGTCTGTTATTCAAGCTGACAAAACCATAAGGACAAAGAATTCTCACAGACCCCTTGCTAACTTTCTGTGTGAAGAATACACTCCCAGATCTCCTGAACTCTTATAAAAATGCAAGTGTGGTATTTCAAGCAAGAAAATAAATAAGACTTGTTGACTTCTGCAAACTAATTATTGCCAGAAGATGAGAAGATGAAAAGTAAATATGCAGATGAAAAAACTCACTACATTTCTTTTTTTTTTTTTTTTTTCTTCTCCGAACTCTGAAGCGGTCTAATCGATATCCCCTGGACCACACCAGGGGATGTGCACCACAGTGTAATTTAGCTCTTCTGTAAAACACAGGATGGACTATGTAAGCCACTCTGTGGCTTCATCACAACGAAATTGAAAACCTGTGATACATTACGTGTGAATTTATCTTCTCCTGAGAAGTATGCATGGTTCCAGAGCAAAGAAAAAACCGCGTGGCTGAAACCCAGGTAAGTGCTTTATTATTATGGGGGTAGTGCTGTAGTTTGCCTGCTTGTTTATGACTGATAGCTTTGGCTCTTCAAGTGACTCCCTAACTCTCTTTCTTTAGTTGGGGAGTTATTTTTCACCAGATACAGTAGCAATTTCTTTCTGTATTTAAATTTTGTGAACCAGTCTGATGTCTGATTGTAGGGCTAAACTTTAGCCAAACACCGTACACTGTGCAATTAAAACAATCGCATTGTCTCCTTAGACAGTCAGAAAATTCACCCTCCAGATACTCAGACCAACTCTCCATCTCATGATGTTTCCAATTATTTTTCTTAATAATCATCATAGCACATCTAGTCTTGATCTGTTCCTCAGTGAGGTTGGTCTGCTGGGAGAAATTACATTTGGAAGTGTCACCTACTTTTCGTTTTGGAGTATATATGGTAAAAGCATCCTATACTCTACCTATGGCACAATAAATGTGTTATTCTCACCATCACTGCTTTCACACATGACTAAAGGCTTTTATTGAAACTTTTAGGGACACTGGGCTAAGAGCAAACAAGGTAAAGTTGTCCTCAAAAGTTCTTAAGGGAGATACACAAACTTTGAAGGTGATGGAACTGAACTCCATCTGAGGTGCAAAGTGAGGTCTCTGTGGTTGGGTCTGTGCAATTGGAGCTATGTAAACAGATAGTTTCAGTCCTTCACTTCCCCAGGTAGCAAATGCAACCTTCTTATATTTGTATTGTTTGGTGGGTTGGGTTGGTTTTTTTAATCATTATCATATTGGAGATTTATGCAACTGCTACTGTCAGGTATTTGTGACAGCCTTACAACTGCATCACATCATTCAAATGTTTACTGCAGATAGGCTTTTCTAAAATGGAAGCTGCTGCCTGTACTCACACCTACAAGGACTCTCCAAATTGAGTCACTTCCCCAACAGGTGTAATGGATTCCTAAGATGCTAAAGTAATCTGAAAGATACTGTAGAGTCTTGCATATAGATAAACTGCAGTAAGTGTAATGTAACAACTATAGCAGTTCCTCCGAGATGAGAAAGATACTTCCCTTCATCAGGTTTTTATTGTTCTCTGCTGATAAGGCCTTTTACTACCCTTAGGATACTTCCATTTAACCAAAAATGAAGAAGGCTATTTTTATCACTGAACAATATTTAGCTCTGTCTAAAAATCTTTCGTTTTTTGCCATGTTTGTAATGCTTTGAGCTTAGTGCCTCAGTGCAAGTCTAACTGTTCTCTGTGTATCTGTTCGTGGCACTCAACAGAAACTTTTTGATTTCCTTAGTTTATTAATCTTTACATCTACACCCTGCTTTATACTGAGTGTGTAGCAGCATTCATAGCTTTTATTTATGTCTGTGTTAGCCTCAGCACTGATATGCATTGCTAATTAAAGATGTACAACATTTATTTGATGCCATGAAAGACACACTGACAGTTTCCTGCCTTGTAAACTGAAAGGCTAGAAAACATTTAATCACATTACAGCAGACAGCAAAGAGTTTGCCTGCTTCACATGGGCTCCCAGTAGCCACAGAGAAACAGGAGGGGAAAGCTCAGTCTTTATTTTCTGCATAAATATTCTTTAGATTTTTAAGCTTCAATTGAGAGTGAGAAATTTTCAAAGGAAAAACAATAGACTTCAGCTAGCAGTGTTGGTTTATCATTTCAATTCACTCACCTCCTTCAAAAAAAGGCTAACAGTTTCAGACTGCCTACTGACACTATTAAACAAAATTAAATAAATATTAGTTCAAAGGCTGTGCAGCTACAGAAGAACAGCAGATTTTGTCTGTGGAGTGCTGCTTACATAAGCACAATGCTAACTAACTTGCAGGCATTGATTTGCATGGTATCTGTGTAAGATGCTCCAGACACAGACAGATTAATGAGCTCCTCTGCATTTAACCACCTTCCCCGTTAATTTTGAGACTCAGAGGAAAGGAGAGGAGAGGTGGATCCTCTTACACACATCTATGTATTCTCTCAACTCTCTCAAACCTTCAGGCTTTTATGTACCAGTGGTAAGCAGGCACCGATGGCCTCTCTTTACAGAATTCTATTCTGCATTCCACTTATTTTTACTGTACTGCATCTCCACTGAGTCTTCTAGTAAAATGGAGTCTGAGGCTCACTAGGTCCTGCCTACATCAGTGAGAAGATGGCAGACTGTATTATAGGTTACAATAAAAGTAATGTTGCTGTTATTTTTGCTCCTTTCGACCCATATCCAGGCTCCTGTGGATTTGTGGGTTTCTGTTTTATTTTTGCTGTGCTAAGAAATCAGTGCTAATGCTCAGATACATTCTGTGTATAATCTGGCTTAGCTCTGTGCACATCCCATCAGAATGGAGCAGAGAGAAACTATGAGCAGTTTCCTTGACCCTTGAAACCTGTGGCTTCACGTTGCTTTGTATCCAATAAAGCTTATTCTCATCTCTTCCAACTCGTAACTTTTTTCTTAGGTTTTTACTTGCAATGGACTCAACTAAGTTTCCAGGTCTTTTCCTTTGCTTTCAGAACAGACCTTTGCAGCTTTGCCTGAGCTACTTGGACACCCAGCAGTTTCAGTCGCTACTCCAGTGACTTTATTTGTAAAGCAGGTTGATTACTCCCTCCCTGCGTGGGTAAGAGGACAGGTACTGATGGAGTCACAACTGAAAACAGTAAATCTGAACTCTGTTGGCAAAACAGATTTTGATTTATTGTGATTTAGTGCCAAAGTACTGTCCTTTTCCTTTTCCTTTTCCTTTTCCTTTTCCTTTTCCTTTTCCTTTTCCTTTTCATTTTCCTTTTCCTTTTCCTTTTCCTTTTCCTTTTCCCTTTCCTTTTCCTTTTGCTTTTCCTTTTCCTTTTCCCTTTTCCCTTTTCCCTTTTCCCTTTTCCCTTTTCCCTTTTCCCTTTTCCTTTTCTTTTTCCTTTTCCTTTTCCTCTTTTCCATTTTCCTTTTTCCTTTTTCCTTTTTCTTTTTCCTTTTTCCTTTTAGTTTTTCCTTTTCCTTTTCCCCTTTTTCTTTTTCCTTTTTGTTTTTCTTTTTTCCTTTTTCTCTTTTCCCTTTTCTTTTTACCTTTTCCTTTTTCTCTTTTCCCTTTCCCTTTTCCCTTTTTGTTTTTCCTTTTCCTTTTGCCTTTTCTCCTTTCCCTTTCCCTTTCCCTTTCCCTTTTAATTTTCCATTTCCTTTTCCTCTTTTCCCTTTCCCTTTTCCCTTTTCATTTTCCTTTTTCCTTCTTCCTTCTCCACCTTTTCTTTTTACCTTTTCCTTTTTCTCTTTTCCCTTTCCCTTTTCCCTTTTCATTTTTCCTTTTCCTTTTGCATTTTCTCTTTTCCTTTTTCCTTTTCCTTTTCTTTTTCCTTTTCCTTTTCCTTTCCCTTTTCCTTTTCCTCTTTTCCCTTTTCCCTTTTCATTTTCCTTTTTCCTTTTTCCTTCTTCCTTCACTTTCTCCTTTTTCCTTCTTTCTTTTTTTTGCAACCACTTAAGCTGAAAACTGTACCTTTGAAATAAAAGTCCAGATAACATCCAGAAGAAAATCCCAAGATCTCTCATCTAGTCTGGCATCCCCAGGTACTTCAGCCAAAAGCAGCATCTGAGTACTTGAAATTATTAGCTCATATCTTTTAAACGGTCTTAGTAAGTTACAAGCATGGTAACAGCCAATTTTCACTTTTGAATACTAAGGAAAGAGCTCCTAAATAATTTAGACCTGAAAATTAAAGTGAGATCCAGAAAATAATGTGGGGAATGAGGCACAAGAATTCTTTTGAGGTTTATTGAGGGTTTTTTTTACAGCAAAAAAAAAGCTTTGGGAGGTACACATAACCAAATGCCTACCTAAATATTTAACCAAATGCCTACCTACATCTCCTTGACAGACCAAGCTATCAGTCTTTTACAAATAGATGTCTCCTTGATACTGACTGCATTTCAGGTCTGATTGCTTGGATGAGCCTTTTGTACAGGTAAAATGAAGAAACAACACAGTTCAGATGCTCCTTGTAACACAGTCTCAAGCTGTGCCAGGGGAAGTTCAGGCTGGAGGTGAGGAGAAAGTTCTTCACTGAGAAAGTCATTGCCTGCTGGAATGGGCTGCCCAGGGAGGTGGTGGAGTCGCCGTCCCTGGAGGTGTTCAAGGCAAGTTTGGACGTGGCATTTGGTGCCATGGTCTGGTCTTGAGGGCTGTGGTAACTGGTTGGACTTGATGAGCTTTGAAGTCTCTTCCAACCCTGGTGATACTGTGATACTTTACACAGCTACACATTTCACAGATGGGTCTAGGAAAACTGCAGTCTAGCAAAAAGGATTTTGCTTTAACTTTGTTAACCAACTCTCTGTCCACTGATATATGAGAATAACTTCCCCATCCTTGAATTAACATTATTCACTGATTTGGAAAAATGCAGGCAGTGCAGAACCAAAGAAATAAATACAGCATATGCAACTCTTTAATAATAAAATTAAAATATTGAGGGGTTACTTATTTTTGGTGTATTTACAGCCATGTTTCTTAGGAAACCTTCCGAGTTAGAGGCTGTGAAAAGAGCTGGCACGATCAGTAAGGTAATGACTTAAAACTGGCACCAGAGGATATTGCTTAGAATCATCATCAAGGGTTTAAGAAGCATCTCAGATAGGTGGAAAGGATTTCCTTCCTGGGAAATGAAATGGGAAAGAAATTTGCCTTCTATTTCACACAGAAGATGGAAGGTGAAATAAAATGCAACTCAAATTGCAGTACAAGTCTGGGCTACTGTTCCTGATGTTTCACTCTGCTCGATGAACCTTCTGGGCAGCATTTGTTATGCTTAATAATGCCAAGGAGCAAGGAAATCTTAGCTGTAGTAACCATAATAATATCTTATGTTCCTTCAAGAATAGTCTTTTGGCTTGGGGCTTGAAATCCTCCTGCTGTCTGCATCTGTCTGATCTGAAATTTTTGGGCCAAATTATTCTAAATAGAGCTTTTTGACAAATGGAATTAACCTGATATTCCTGCTGTCATGGTAAGTGAGGGAAGTGGGAAGGCTGCATGACTGCAGCCATCACACCGTGCCTGAAAGGAGAAAAGAAGACAACAGAGACTGAGTTATGCAAATTAAAGAGTTGGGTATGATACAATTCCACAAACTGCAGATCAGTGTTGAACTGAACTGGTATTATTCAATTACCTTTTAACTCTTCTCTTTGATTATTTGCTGTTAAGTCGAACGCCTAGAAGGAGAGGGAGGGAATCAAAGAATCATAGAATGATAAGGTTGGAAGGGATCTCAGAGATCATCCAGTTCCAACCCCCTACCATAGGCAGGGACACCTCCCACTAGTACAGGTCACTCAAGGCCTCCTCCAACCTGGTCTCCCTGGGCAACCTGTTCCAGTGCCTCACCACCCTTACTGTAAAGAACTTCCTCCTAACATCCAGTCTAAATCTCCCCTCTGCCAGTTCAAACCCATTGCCCCTTGTCCTGGCATTACAAGACCTTCTCAGTAGTGCCTCCCCAGCCTTCCTGTAGTCCCCTTCCAATATTGGAAGGCTACTCTAAGTTCTCATGGAAGTCTTCCCTTCTCCAGGCTAAAGAACCCCAACTCTTGTAGCTTGTCCTCATAGGAGAGCTGCTGCAGCCCTCTGAGCATCTTCACAGCCTCCTCTGGACCCACTCCAACAGATCCATGTCCTTCCTGTGCTGGGGGCTCCAGAACTGCACACAGGACTGCAGGTGGGGTCTGAGGAGAGCAGAGCAAATGGGCAGAATCCCCTCCCTTGCCCTGCTACCCACACTGCTCTTGCTGCAGCCCAGCACACAGTTGCTGTATGGGCTGCACTCACACTGCAGGCTCATGTTGAGCTTTTCATCACCCTAGACCCCCAGGTCCTTTTCCTCAGGGCTGCTCTCAGCCATTCACTGTGAATCTGTGAATATTTCAAAATATTCTTAATGTGCAACTCTGCCAAACAGTTATGGCAGCTACAAAGGTCAAATGCAACACATCTTGTTGCAAGAAAATAGCAGGAAAGCTCCCTCCTTTCCATGGCATGTTCTCATTTAAGGAAACAAAACAGCTGCCCCTGCACCCTTGGCAATTGTTTCCCACCCCTAATGACTCTGTCTCTCACACTTTCTGTGTCCCAGCTAGCTGTGACAGCCACATTCCTTCAGAGGTCCCTTCAGGTGAAAGATGCAGTGCTTTCCTTTCACTTGTCTCCCAACAGAAGTACATATTGTGGGCCTTTTTTGATCATCTATTTGCCCTTAAAATTTCCATAACTCCCCACAAAAATGGAAATGATCCTGACCAAGATGGTTTTGCCTTGCAACCCCATTCCTGACTGTAAAAGAGTAGGATCAGTCCTCCTCTGATCCTCTGGCAGTGTGATAATGTGGAGACATCAAAATACAGGGAACTGTAATGCTGCAGGAGAGAGGATGCAAAAACAGTGGGGGAAAAAAATGAAAGCTGACAGACTGTGAGGCCTTTTGGGCTTACTGTGTGTCTGTGCAGTGTGTAATAACATTGGGACACTCAGGATATGAACAATAATAATGAGAGATTAGTTGATGAGTTGCAAAATGGTTAGCTGAAGCAGTACCTTTATTGATTCTTCAAACTATTTAATTCTTTCTTTCTAGCTTACTCAGATATCTGTTTAGTTGGCATCTGTCTTAACTTCATATATCATTGTAACAGTTTTCTTCCCAGACTGACTGCTACTTAAGAGATAATAGGAGGGATGCTCTGTTTTACTAGACAATAATATGGTTCCTGCTTGAATCAATTACAAGGCTGAAGGGAACCTGATTATTGCCAGAGAAAATGGGGCATCCCTCCTATCGTGCTTAATACACTTGAAGTGAACCAATAAAGTTGATTTTTGGATGCAAAGTTAATTACATTGAAAAATCAGCTGTAATCCAGCTGATGAATACTGCTTTTAAACACCCAGAAGTATACTCATTTAGACCTATTATTTCCTGTTTGTAGGAATTAGGGTCTCTATAAAGTTAGCTGATCAATTTCATTTTAATTGCTCCCTTATTATGGAAAGAAGTATGGAATGAAGATAATCCTCACATACCTACCTCTGAAGGGTGTCCTGAGAATTAACCAGCTAATGCTTTTACAGAACTTTTAACATTTACAAAGAAATATTAATGCTATGCATTATTAAGTAATAATTAGCATTAATACCTAAAGAGGGGTTACAGATTCCTTTCTCGTGTCCTTTCCAATCCCTACTACTTATTAGAAGGAATCACACCTAAGGTATAGAGAATGAACTGCCTCAGGAAGATAATTTACATCTGCCTCTGTTTGTTTCAATAAATCAAGCCTTCTGGTTCTCCCTTTTTCCTCTCACAAGTGAGAGGGACAGGTTTACGGGCAATGCAAAATTGTACCTTTAAGCAAGGATGCATGCGGGGAAAGCGTATGCCTAGAAGCTACTGGAGGAGATGGAACACATCAGAGAATAGGCCAGATGGCTGTGCATTTTATCTTTATGGTCTTTCTCCCTCCCAGAATTGGGCCTTTGGTAATGTTAGGATTTTCTCTGGTAGCTCCAACCAACGGGAGAAGACAGAATGACATTTGTTCTGCAGATCTGCCTGTGATGGAAAGGACACGCTGCAATACCTGACCTAGCTCTCAAGTCCTCTATACAATGTGAAAGGCAGGCACCTAAGGAAAAATGATTGGGTGTGCTGCAGATCTTTACATGTTTCATAAGCTTGCACCTCCAAATAATGGTAAGGCTGCCTGCAATCCACCCAGGATGATGAAGATGTGTATCAATCCTGCTTACCACCACCCAGAGGAGTTTTTGCAGAAGGTGAGCACACAGGAATTTGGAGCCCCCAGCACAGGAAGGACATTGAAATGTTGGAGTGGGTCCAGAGGAGGCCACAAAGATGCTCAGAGGGCTTCAGCAGCTCTGCTATGGGGACAGGCTGAGAGAGTTGGGGCTCTGCAGCCTGGAGACTTCCAGGAGACCTTAGAGTAGCTTTCCAGTATCTGAAGGGGGCCTACAGGAATGCTGGGGAAGAATTATTGACAAGATCTTGTAGTGACAGGACAAGGGGCAGTGGGTTTGAACTGCCAGAGGAGAGATTTAGACTGGATGTTAGGAGGAAGTTCTTTCCAGTGAGGGTGGTGAGACACTGGCACAGGTTGCCCAGGGAGGTTGTGGCTGCTCCCTCCTTGGAGATGTTCAAGGCCAGGTTGGACGAGGCTTTGAGTAACCTGTACTAGTGGGAGGTGTCCCTGCCTATGGCAGGGGGTTGGAACTGGATGATCCTTGAGGTCCCTTCCAACCTTACCATTCTACAATTCTAGTTTCATTGCTAATACTTGGATTTTATTTTAAACAGCACACATGTGAAATAGAGAGGTTGTAGGGTGGTAAGGATTGACAGAAAGAAAGCCACAATGGTACTATCATGTCATTTTACCCACAAAAGTCCTCACTTTAAGTGAGACTGTGACAGTAAGTCTATGTTGTTGTCTCTGGCTGATAGTCTGCATTTTTACCATAATTTGATGTAGTCTTCCCAGCAATTCAAAGGCAGATAACAGCAGACTCTTGTGCACTGCTGCCACATTTATTTATATCACAGGAACAAGTCACTTAAGCTTTGAATTTGGAGCTAATAAACTCTGTGAGTTAGCAGATAAGGTGGAAAATGTCATCCACAGAAAATACCCACTGTGCCCTTCCAGAGAAGAGTTGTCCTCTTTCAAGGCTTCTCGTGAGCTCACATGTAGGGTTACATTATTCAGTGCACTAAGGGCCAGATTCCAACCCTAATGAATAGTGAGCAGATTGCTCCTGCTACATCTGCAGGGGAAGGACAGACCTTTCCAAGCCACCAAACACCCCTGCTTTGCTCACTGGTGAGACCTTGCTGTCATTAGTACAGACCTTACCAGACTTGTTCTGCATAGAGGTGGAAGAGTTCAGGGCTGCTGTGCTGCATAGCCAAACCCTGCTTGGCTATTTGACTGGCAGAGGAAAGAGATGACACTTTTATCCAGGTTATTTTTAACATGATCTGGTTCCCTCCAAGGGGAAAAAAAAAAAAAAAAAAGGAGAAAATAGTCTTGTATGTTTAATCTTCAGGTTTATCCCATGCATGTTGTTTTTGCATAGCATATTTTGTGTGTGCTTCCAATCCTGCCACATCAAGTGCTGCTTTAATGCAATTCTTCTGCTAGTCAGAAATATTAGTAATTAAATTCTCTCAAATACGCTGGTGTAAAGCAGAAGGAGAACATCCCAATTCTATCAGCACTGGTGTTAATTATTTTAGGCAAGCTGTCATTTATGTTTTCTAAAGTGGATTTTGTTCTTGCAGTCAGGAACATTGCTTAGTGCAGAATTAATTAATCATTATAAATATAAAACCTGCAGTATCAGCTTCTGCGCTCAGTAAGGTTTCAAGAGGCAAGGTTGAAGGAGTCAATAGGCTGCTGTGGGGAATCATGTTTGGTTTTTTTTTCATCTGATACAAGGACAATTAAATTATACACTTAATCTTTACAGGAATATGCATTTAAAGCCTCATTGCAAAATAATAGAAAAGAAAATTTCGTAATTTATTGTGACTGGCAGCTTTTACTAATGCAATATTGTTTAAAAAATGGTGTACAAAACAAGATTAGTGAAGAGGAAACCGAGAAGCTAAGTTTACTGTAAAGCTGGAGGGTCATTTTTAAAGGTGTCTTTCTGATTTTTACCCCTTTGGAAAACGATTGGGTCATTAATTTGCTCACCATAGTACAAACACCAGCATAAAGCTCTAGGAGCCCACAAGACTAGCCAGATAATAATATAACCTTGCCTAGAACATGTTGTGTAAGAACTGACTGCCAGCACCTGAAACTAAGGGGGTGGCTTTACTAGAAAAGGCCAAGCAAGGCTGACACCACAGGAGAAATGGAATTAATGACAAAGTAAACAAAAAATTTCACTTTGCTATTTGGCATAAGTGATGTTGGTGCTTTTTTTGTCCTTTTCACCTACACTCTTATTTTCCTATTAAAGTAACAACAACAACAAAAAGTTAAATGGCACTATGGCATTCATCCTCGACGTGACGGGGCACAGTTTCATTGCCTGAGATATGTCCTGGCTTCACTGCAGCAGAACGTTGGGTGATGATTTTCTCTTCCAGGTTATCAAAAGCATGCTGGATGGCCACCAGGTGCTTTGCTGATTTGACTACCATCATGGTGCTGCATGTCTCATTGTTTTACACTATAGATTTGCTGGTGTTCAGTCTGCAAAAGCAAGCCATGACCTTGGGCTTTGAAGAGAGTGTAACAGGTGCAAATCATTCACCCTCAGGCAGAGCCCTGACACACCTTGAGCGGGGCTAGCTCTGGGATTTGCCCTTCCAGTTAATGAAGAAATTGACCACAGCTGAAGCTCGCAGGGGTAATAATAGAGTTCTGCTAGCAGGTGGGGCTTGTTTGGCTGCTGGTTTTGCCTGCCTCTCCACACTGCACCCCAAAGCAGCTTGGTAGTCTGGAGAAGCTTCCTTGGTGAGTACATGTCCCAAGTTTCTATCGGAGACTTTTGTTCTTTGCCTGTAAGGGTTTGCATGTTTGTAGTTGTCTCTCCAAGCAGTTTAAATTGTTTTCCAGAGTCCTTCTAACTGATATCTGAACTTGTAATTTTACAGTGTTGCTAGTAAGCTCAGGTTTTGCTTTTGTGGCTGAGGGGAAGAATATGAGCCAGCAGTGTACCCAGGTAGCCAAGAAGGCCAATGGCATCTTGGCTTGGACTAAAAATGCTGTGGCCAGCAGGAGCAGGGAGGTGATTGTCTTCTTGGACCTGGCTTTGGAGAGGCCACACCTTGAGTGTTGTGTTCAGTTTTGGGCACTACAATACAGGAGAGACGTGGAGGTGCTGGAGTGGGAACAGAGGAGGACAACAAAGCTGGGGAAAGGCCTGGAGAATAAATCTTCTGAGGAGTTACTGAGGGAGCTGGGGATGGTTAGTGTGAGGAAGAGGAGGCTGAGGGCAGAGCCCATTGCTCTCTACAACTACCTGAAGGGACATTGTGGAGAGGCTGCTGCTGGTCTCTTCTCACAGGTAGTTGGAGACAGAACAAGGGGGAATGGCCTCAAGCTGAGACTGGGGAGGTTTAGATTGGACATTAGGGGAAAAGTTTTTCACTGAGAGTGGTCAGGGACTGGAATGAACTGCCCAGGGAGGTGGTGGAGTGGCCAAACCTGGATGTGTTTCAGGGTCATTTGGATGAGGTGCTTGGAGATATGGTTTAAGGTGAATGTTGTAGAGTAGGGTCCTAGGTTGGACTTGGTGATCCTGAGAGGCTTTGCCAACCTGCATGTTTCTGTGGTTCTGTGAAACCAAAGCTATCTAAACAAACACCCTCTGAATCCTATGCCATATGTGTTGACCTCCTGTTGAAACTACCCCCTCTACTTTTCAGAGGTGCTTTCCTGACATGTAGGCTGTGTATGATTGAAAGGTGGGGGTCTATAAGTGCAGCAGGTACTATTAATTATGCAAGCTTCCTCAGTTTTTATAGCTGATTGTAAAATAGATCATTTGTATCACTACAATTATGTTTCTAGTGGTGTTTTAACTGATTTTTTTAATCTTAAAAAAAAAAAAGTATTTTAAAAAAACAATCAAAGCACACCTGAGTTGCTGCCACTTTGAATCTGTGCCAAACTGGCAGACTCTTAACTCATTGTGTCATCATTTGAATGTCTCACTGCAGTGGTAGCTTTAGGGGTTCGGAAGTGATCTGCATTTAATAGAGTCTCTTAACTTGCAGCAGTTTTAGAGCTCAGGGGTGCTGGAATCTTCAGTAAGCATGCTACCAACAACCAGTAGGCATCTGGTAGGATGGTGGTGGTATTTTAGTTATTCTTGACAACTGTTGAGCTGATAATCTTTTAAAGGTGTTTTTAATCACATAGCACAACTACATCCCAGTAGATGCTCACAGTTTGGTCTCACTCCAAAGCCCTGCTTTCCCAGAAAAACTCAGGATTTGATAGGCATGTGATGAAACAAATATAACTCCCAAACAACTTTACTGGGGACATAGATGGCATCCACATCCAAACATTCCCAGGGAGGGATCATCACTTCTTGATTCGGATTCCTTGTCACTCAATCACGTTGCAGTTTCCCAACCCTTATATATTCAAGTGGATTGAAAACACACAGAACTTGATCTGAGGCTGTTTGAGATGTTTATCAGTTCTAAGATAAACAATGGTTATTTTATACATGCAAAAACCTTTCTTAGCACTGGAGATAACTTCCCACAAGCTCATTTGACTATAAATAGGGCATGTTGCTACCCTTAGGCTGAAGCAAGAGCCATTGAAGACAGTAGTTCATCTGCTAATACTATGAAAATTCTGCTGTTGCTGATGATGATCTCAGTTCATGTTTTAATCTGTGGAGCTTTCCAGTGCAAACTTTCTGTTAACCCAGAAGATTCTAAAAGGTTAATTAATCACTGAGTGGGTCTGAGGGGAAATGGCACTAAACTATTGCCCAAAGGTATTAAAAAGCCCCTTTTGATTGGCTTTAGGCAATATTACCTAATCCTAGGAATGGTTTTAGCCCTGCAGCAGCAGTTCATTGTGGTTGGCCTCAAGTGCAATCAATAATCTGTGTTTGCTATTAGGGCTGTTCTGGTAATTGAATTTTGGTTTAGTGAGAGAACCAAGAACTTCAAAGAACAACAACAAAAAAAAAACCCCAAACCCAACCCACAACTCTCTCCTCTTTAGGTTCTTTAAGAGATCTCTTCTGAGAGTGTTTGAGTGTGAAAAACATGAACTTAGAATCAGAAGAGTGTTGCTGCCTGGGTCTGTTTCTGAAAACAAGGATTTGGCCCATTCTCCTCTTCCTTTCTAGAGGAGTGCTCTAACCACTGAGCTTTGGGACATGGATTTTTTTTTTTCCCATTTTGAAATTGTTCAACATTTTATAAACTGTTGAGATATTAATTACTAGAGAAGCTGGTACCTGCCTAACAGGATGCACTTTTCAGAGCTTTATGAGTATCTGCATTAGTGAATGAAGAGTTTATCAAGCTAGCTAATGAGTCAGCTCCAGGACTGGTATGGTTGTGTCAGTGCAAGGCTGTGCTCAGACTAATTATCTCATTTGAAGGGAAGAGCTAATTAACTCTGGAAGAGCAGTGATCAGCTGCTTCTCATATACAGTTACTACTCCTGCTGTACACCTCTGCAAGCTCTGACTGATGTGTAGACCTCTGGGTGTAGTATTCCTCAGTGTAGCCCTTCCCTATGCTCTCAACACACAGTGTGTGGATAGGCTTAACTCCAGCAGTCTAACTGTTGACCTTTTTTGGTTCTTCCCTTTCATTATTTTTTTCTCTCCCTTTGTTCAGCATACATAGTATACCTCTGAGAACTGTTCAGCAGTGCAGTTTCTTGCTGTAAAAGACACAGAAATGTGTCACAAACAGGTAGCATAAGCCATGTAACTACACAGGCAGGCAGGATTTCTAATGGCCCTTCTGTTTTGAATCACTGAGTTTAGGAACTGCTTAGCTGACATATCTCAACTATATGGCCAGGCACTTGAAGAAACAGAGCTGTGACTTTTCTAGCAGATGCTTAAAATTTCCTCTTTAAAACTTGTCCTTCTGTTTTCCAATAGCAGCTCTAGCATAAAAGATGCAAGTCTATTACCCTGCAGTTCAATTTTTTTCTCTACACAAACTCTGAGTACAAGCTAATACATCTCCTCTCCCTGTGATACGCTGGAGTGCAACCCACTGAATAAAGAATAGCTCCCAATGCATCTGAGCATTATATTATAATGAAGAGGCTTAGTTATCAGCTTATTAATATTTCCAAATGAAACAATCACTCTGAAACAAGGGGGGAAGAAAAAGTTTCTCTCTCTTTTGTATTTGAATTAGGCTGTTTTCTGTCCCATTATTGCAAATTAGTTCAATAGAGCTGGCACAAAGTAGTTTCACATCATAAAAATGTTGAGTTCTTCCCTAGGTTAAGTTTCTGGGTACCATTGCTCAACTAAGCAGGCAAGTGAGACATTTAAACACCTGATGGCAATCTTTCATTAAATTTGATTAAATATGATTTGTGCTTCTTTCTATATGAGAATGTCTTGGGCACAAAAATACAGTTTAGTCTTGTATAGCACTTGGGTCAAAAAAAAACCCCAAAACACAAATTGTTTTACATTGAGGGGCAGAAGGGAGAGAGAATGCTGCTTAGATGTGGGTTCAGTGCTTCTCAGGAGGGCAGCCTAGGAAGAAAATGACATGAGCTGAAGAAGTTAGAGGGGGGGAGAAAGGCAAGAATTCTAAAGCTGCAAGGACAGTGTAGCATTTTTGCTGCCAGTCAGTGTGACGAAACTGAAGGGAAGTTGAAATAGAAGAAAGGAAAAGGTGAGCAAGGTTTCTGTTGTGTGAAATGGTGCAACATAACCTAATGCCATGCATGGATTGTGTTACTTCAGAGAGTTAAACAGATGCTGCTCACTTTCTTTTGGGGCTGACTGGCCAACTAGCCAAGCTTTCTGATTGCTATGCCATCTACCAGAAACTTATTTTCACCAAATGAATATGATCATCTGTGACAAATTCTACCCTTCCTCACTGTCTGTAGTCATCTTAAATACACTGAGTTTTGCAGCAGCTCCATGTTCAAAGCTGAGAGGAAGGCATGCTCAAGGAAACAGGCATTCAAATCCATCTGGTAGCTGATAGAATAAATAGCAGGCCTGGTGTGTGTCAGTCTGTCCTTATCAATAATTGTGAAACACAACTCTAAGAGCTTGACACGAACCCAAAAGAAGGAATCACTTGCTTTGACTCCTGACAGTTTTTGCTGGAGCTCAGCAGTAGCCAGGGTTTGGACTATAGCTTTTCTTTTTGCATCTGAGGAGCATTTCCGTGCTCCCCATGTGCAGGGACCTTTATGGGGGATAGCTGAATAGTGCATCCATCTTCCTTTTTTGTCTCCTGGAGACCCCAAACTCAATTGCCTGCTTTGGTCATACTGAGCAAATAGGTTTTTCTGTGCATCCAGTTCTGTGCCTGCCTGAGGAGCTCAAACACAGCTGGTGAGTGGAGACAGATGGAGGACAGATAGAGCCTGGTTCACAGCCATGGTTGACTCACCAGACAGTGGTTTCACCTTGCTGATTACCCAACTGTGGAAGCATATTGTGTGTGCCAGGGACTGTGGTCACTGAGACAGAGGCTTTGATTAGTTTTCAGGAGGTAGAACACGCTGGCACTCTTTTGTTTCTTCCTGAAAATATGGTGCTGACCTAAAAACAGCTTAAAGGGATCTCTTCAGTATTAGGTCTAAACACAAATGGATGTTTGATCCTGGACAAAGCTTAGAGCATCTCATTTGTACTGAAGGAATCTCTAGTGTGGTGCTTGATATGTAAGAGATTCAGTCAAAAGTGTTGCTTTCTGGGTTTTAAGACATCTACTTCTTGGGTTGTAATTCTGTAATCTTGGAATTCTGGAGACTTTAAAAACCAACCACAGTGACAGAGGCAAAGGCATATTCCAGCAGTTGGTATTCCCCTTGTGATATACAATTCCCCATTGAAATGAACAAAGCAGCACTCTCAGTACTTTTATACATGTCCCTGAGGGGCAGCAAGGGCAATTGATTTAAATACAAAGTAAATTTTACCCTTGTTTCCCAGTTGCCTCAGCCACAGAGCATTGCTCAGCTGTTCAGATGTGAGGGGATGCCTGATCCCTTGGCAAGTGGAGGATAGGAGGTGCAACCTTCTCTTCACTGGTGGAAGTTGGTGTTCTTCATTCCTGATGACTGGTCAAGACTCAGGCAGACAGCTTTGTGTTTGAACCTTCCTTCAGTGTGTCTCAGATACAGACTGAGTGGTGAATGGCTGAGAGCAGCCCTGAGGAAAAGGACCTGGGGGTCTGGGGTGATGAAAAGCTCAAGAGGAGCCTGCAGTGTGAGTGCAGCCCAGACAGCAACTGTGTGCTGGGCTGCAGCAAGAGCAGTGTGGGCAGCAGGGCAAGGGAGGGGATTCTGCCCCTTTGCTCTGCTCTCCTCAGACCCCACCTGCAGTCCTGTGTGCAGCTCTGGAGCCCCCCCACACAGGAGGGATACGGAACTGTTGGAGTGGGTCCAGAGGAGGCTATGAAGATGCTCAGAGGGCTGCAGCAGCTCTCCTATGAGGACAGGCTGAGAGAGTTGGGGCTCTTCAGCCTGGAGAAGAGAAGACTTCCAGGAGACCTGATAGTAACCTTNGGTTGCCCAGGGAGGTTGTGGCTGCTCCCTGCCTGGAGGTGTTCAAGGCCAGGTTGGACGAGGCCTTGAGTGACCTGTACCAGTGGGAGGTGTCCCTGCCTATGACAGGGAATTGGAACTGGATGATCTTTGAGGTCCCTTCCAACCTTACCATTCTATGATATAATAACGAGGGGGTAATCACTCCTTGCATATCTTAATGTCCTAACCCAGGGTCTTTTGGAAATAGGCATCTGCCCACTTTTATTTCATCAGCTTATTTCCCACTCACCTCCTTGTGGTGGTCTCTGGCTCTCAGTTGCTTTTCTTGGAAGCCTGTGAGCTACAGCAGGTGATTCTGCCCCTTTACTCTGCTCTCGTCAGACCCCACCTGGAGTACTGTGTGCAGTTCTGGAACCCTCAGCACAGGAAGGACATGGAAGTGTTGGAGCGGGTCCAGAGGAGGGCCACAAAGATGATCAGAGGGCTGGAGCAGCTCTCCTATGAGGACAGGCTGAGGGAGTTGGGGCTCTTCAGCCTGGAGAAGAGAAGGCTTCGAGGGGACCTGATAGTAGCCTTCCAGTATCTGAAGGGGGCCTACAGGAAGGCTGGGGAAGGATTATTTACAAGGTCCTGCAATGACAGGACAAGGGGCAATGGGCTTAAACTGGCAGAGGGGAGATTTAGACTAGATGTTAGGAGGAAGCTCTTTACAGTGAGGGTGGTGAGGCACTGGAACAGGTTGCCCAGGGAGGTTGTGGATGCTCCCTCCCTGGATGTGTTCAAGGCCAGATTGGATGAGGCCTTGAGTGAGCTGTACTAGTGGGAGGTGTCCCTGCCTATGGCAGGGGGTTGGAACTAGATGATCCTTGAGGTCCCTTCCAACCTTACCATTCTATGATTCTATGATACAGCTACTTTAACACAGCAAAAGAAACATTTCTCTTACTAGAAGCCTTATTTCTAGAGGAAAGGCAAAATGTTCATAAATCAGGAAGTGCAAACAAGGCCTGGCCTGTTCAATCTTCTTTCTTCCTGGTGAATGTGATCTCCCTCATTTCATTTTGGTACTGTCTGAGAGCTCCCTCACCTTTTGTGAAGCTGGAGTTTTAAGGCAGCTCTGGACCAGTCATCTTTCTCAACACCAGGTGTCAATAGGGAACACCTTCTTTTCACCACCACAAGCTACAGGGATTAGATAAGCTAAAAACAGAGTCATTAGAAGCATTATGTAATTGCATATACCAGTTATGGGTCTATGGATGAATGCCTATTACATTAAAATACTCTTGGCAGACAGTCTGAGCAGACATATGCAGTGGAGGCTGCAGCAGAGATTTAATTTAACTTGCCTTTTTTTAAAACCTTCTTTTGTGTTGTGTGTGGGGTTTTTTTTTTTTCAATTGTTGCTGTTTTCATCCCAACAGATTTAGTTTGTAAGAAGCTAAAAAGCTGTTCTAAAGATTTGGAGATCCAAACCTGCCTCTTCCAGGAAAATCTCTTTTCTTGCAGAGTTTTGAAGGATGGGACGATTGAGTTGCCATTTCTGTGACGTTTGATAGGGATTTGAAACCTGGGCTGAAGTGACCCATATAACAAGAAAGAAAATAAGGACATTGCTGCTCTGCTAGAAAAACTGGGACAGCTGGTCACCTCATTTATTACCAAAGAATACCTTCAGAGTATGATATCTATAGATACAGGGCACTTGATCCTTTCCAATGATTTCTTTACTATGAGAGGAAAACAGAGGTTCTGCTAGTTAAAGGTTGATCTGAATCCCTTGTTACAGTTAGGAATTTTGAAAACAGAAGGAATGATTTTATTTCTTAAATTTACAGTAATAAGAGATTCCAATGCCTGAGGCTGTAAGCACATTCATATCGTTAACATCATAATAAATACACTGAGTCTCTCCAGCGTTAAGGCGATCTGCTAACGATGTACTCTCTTCAAACTTATTCAAAAGCCTCCATAAAATGTGGGGGGTTTTGTAGCTTGGAATGAAGTGTTTTAAAGACAGGGAGGAAATCCTTTGCATAGGCCATACAGAAATATAGTAATGATGAGAAGATGAACCATAACCACATAAATTCTGAGGGAGAATGTCACTGCAGTCCAATACACCTGTGGACAAAGTTCGCAGTTACTACAAATGCTGGAAAGAAAGCTGGAACCTGAACTCTCTCTGCATTTCAGTGTAGGAGAAGAGCTTAGCCTGCAAACCTGAGGAAAAAATGGAATGTTTTGTATTCAGGGAAAGCAACTTGTCATTAAAATCATGTTTTGAGCTGGTTTAGAACTGTTGGGTAAGATATCAAATCTAGATATTTAAAAGGCATTTTCTTTGACATCAGAATGTAATTCTTTATCCCTGTGTCAGTAAACATTTGCCTGCTAAGGGAATGGTCCACATAAGCTGTGAAACAACACTACATGGCACAGCTGCTTAAGATCAATCATGTTTGGTCTGAAGAGGTCCTTCTGATGTTCTGTTTTAGTGAGGCCACCTCAGATTCAGGTGGTTAGAAAGGTTTGTGATGTATTAGAGCAGATCCTTCCCCCCAGTAGAGTCAATTCACTACAACTCAGAATTTGGAAAGTTGGAAGAAGTGAAATTTTATTTTTTTTACAATTTAACAGTACAAGGAGAATGAACTGCTACAGAATATAATAACCTTAAAGATGATGGGGATGAGGTCAAGCAGCAGCAAAGCTGCAACCAAAGCAGTGGTAGCACATCAGAAGCGGCAAAGGGGGAGATCAAAGCTGTGCTTCCAAACACAGTTGTTGGTGCTCCAATGAAATTATATTAACTTATCCATTGTTGCCATTTTATGGCCTGTCTGGAATGTTCACCTCTCCACTCAGACTCAAATACTCTTTTTCTAAGTTTCTCTGTTCCCAAATTTTCATGTCTGAGCTAGAAATCTAGCTCAAACAGCCGCAAGTTTGCTAGACTTCTTGAACAGGGAGCCTTATGATTACTTAATCAAGTTTGTTGCTCCAGAGAGACCCACACCTTTTTGCAACTTGCCAGAGAAGCAGCAGTTATTTCTATGATACCTTGTCACCTCCAAATGCCAAGTCCTTTGTGGCACTGCAGCAAAGGCAACCAGATGCCCAAGAGACCTTCTTCTGTCATCTTAGCAGTTCCCTTTCCTCCTCTCTTTCAAAACCAACATCCAGCTTCACAATCTCCAATCATTTCTGTATTATCCTTTGGATCTGTGAGGTGGAATGCAAGTGCTCCTCAGCTGCAGAGGACTCAGCAACATGCTGTCTGTAAGCCTGCAGGTTTCAGTGAGGATTTGAATTTTGCTGAGATGTAATTAGGCTTTCCTGTATAGTCAAGACAGCAATGATATCAGGTAATACTCCGATCTTTGATTAGATGTGATAAATCTATTGCACAGTTTTGCTAACTGGCTTGCTAAGCTGCTTTTCTTCACATTTTCCTTCTTGTTTTGTTTTCAGATGTTTCTTAAGGGCTCTGCTAATGCATGACACATGATTAGTTTGTTCTGTGTGTTCTCTTTCCTATTCATAGTGGCTGTGTTACTGATGTTGTGCACTACGGGGTTGAAAGTCAGCAACCAAAGTTACCAAAGTAGGCTTTAGAAGGAAAAGTTAATTTCATTAGCTCAGGAGGTGTAAGGAATTTGAGCCATGCTGAGACAACATCACAAGGTAGGTCACACCCAAGGGCTGACATTATCTCTCAGGAACACACACTCCTGGGGTGTCTTATTAATTATATTTAATTGCATGAAAATTAATGATCGTTTTCAGTGACTACTGGGCTCTTCTGCAGCTGCAAGACAAACTATATTAACTTTGATTTTTATGTTTCTTGGTCTTTGAGCAGCTAGATGCTTTCACTTTATCTTAATTCACTCTACTCTCCTAGTGTATAACTAATTTAATGGGTTTTATTGTTTACCAACACCATTGCTTTATGCTTTCAAGAAGAAATTTGCTCTGTTATCTTTATTGTGTTTATTATCTGTGTCTAAGAGCAAGTTTACCTTATTTACCTTGATCCTTCTTGATCTGAGAAGGGTTTAAAAGCCATTTGCTAATATAAATATCTAAGGAACACAATCCATGACTCTATTAGTCTGTGGTTTATCTTAGATTTAGACACTATCAAGACAACCAAGATGCCTATAATCAAAACTATGCTAGTAATGCTTCTAGGAGCAAACTTCAGGAGCTCTGTTAAACAGATACATTAAACTAACACATCCTCTAAACTATGGCACTAATATTATAGAACATGGGCCACTGAAACACCAGGATTGAAAAACTCAAACAAGATTCTCTATTCCTAAAAGAGTTTCCCAGCTCAGAGAGAGATATTTTGGGTTTCCATTTGACTTGACAAATCTTAGTCCCTGTTGGACGTTCCTATACTCTGCATGATAAGCTCATGTACTCCACATTCATAGACCTGTGACACTTACTAAACAAGTTCAACATTCAAAACATTTCTATTTTTTATAACCTTTGTTGACTATAGAGTGTGGCTGATTTTTATGGAGTAACAGTAAAAAAGCTGGAAGAAATGATGAATGAATTGAGAAAAGCTTGGTCTGAACAAATAAGGATGATGCTGTGCTATCACTGCTGAGTGTTATTCATTATACACTACAAGCACTTCTGCAGAATAATTAGTGATGAACACTTACCAAGCTCAGTGTATCTTAAGAGCCCAAAAGATTTAATTTGGGACTTAACCTTCTCTTAGTTTTTGGGACCCCAGTGTATCTTAAGAGCCCAAAAGATTTAATTTGGGACTTAACCTTCACTTAGTTTTTGGGACCCCAGTGTATCTTAAGAGCCCAAAAGAATTAATTTGGGACTTAACCTTCTGTTAATTTTTGGGACATGTTAGACATCTCTCTACTGACACTGAGCCTTATACAAAAATAGTCTTTTCTCAAATCTTCTAAATATTTCCAACACCATAATGAACCCCACTTTTAAAATCAGTATCTCTTCATGGTAAACACAATACTGAACACTTGAAAGAACCAATGCAGCCTATACCTATAAAACTCACTCTTTGTACTAATGTGGTCTTAAAGTTCTGACTCATAAGAGCATCGTTTTATTGAAAGTATAAAAATAAGCTCTAAATGAGTATAGAAAAATGAATTTAAGACACCAACTGCTTACTCTTTGCTGGATGGCATTTGATATGCTGTTTAAAAACAGTTACAGCCTCAATAAGGAAAGAAAAGAACATACTCTATAGGAAAGTTATAACCAATTTCAGGTCATTTTTGCATTGATGTTGGTGATTCCATGTACAGCTGTACTTGATGACATGTTTTACTTCTCCAGTTTGAAACAACATTAAAAATAACCAGGGCAAAATTTTACATGAAACTTTCTGTTTATTACTCTTTTGCTTCATAATAGCAGTTTAAAACTCATCTCTGCACTTGTTTAAGGGGTGACTTTGTCAAGTACCTGCATGAAGCAGACTTGTTTGCCGACAGGCAGACAAAGGCATAAAACAGTCAAATGGCTGGAAGCTGAATTTTGAGGACAACTGAGGCATTTGTCTCATATTTTTTGAAATGAGAACAATTAACTACTGCAAGAACTTAGTAAAACAGGTACTAGATTGCCCACTCTAGACTTCTTTAAACCAGTGTAGAAGAGGTTCTTTTAAAAAGTCCTGTAGTCAGAACCCTTTCTGATTAAATGTAAGAATTTCGATGCACTTCAGTCTGTTCCTCACAAAGTCAGACTAGATTATTGTAGTGGCCTCTACTAGGTTTATAATACACTTTCTGTTCATATTTGCTCCTTAGTCTGGTCTCTTCTCAGAGGTAGTAAGTGATAGAACAGGAGGGAATGGTCTCAAGCTGTGACTGGATATTAGGAATGTTTTTTCCCAGCAAGAGTGGTCACAGATTGGAATGGGCTGCCCAGGGAGGTGGAGGAGTCAGCAGTCCTGGATGTGTTCAGAAATGGTTTGGATGTGATGCTTGGGGATATGGTTTAGGGTGAACCTTGTAGAGAAGGTATATTGGTTGGACTTAGAGATCCTGAGAGGCTTTTCCAACGTAAATGATTCTATGATTAGTAGCATGTTGGTTTTTTCAGCCCTTATGACCTATACATTCTCTCTGGTTCTGTCTTTATGATCTCCTGTAGATCTTCCTAAAATTTGTGTTATTTATTATAATTACTTATTATAATTCTAAATGTTTGGTTTTGCTTTGCAGTAGAAGCAAATATCACATGCTGCAGGGGGGCATCTTCAGTGCAAGATGCAATATGTGTTTTGCTTTGCAGTAGAAGCAAATATCACATGCTGCAGGGGGACATCTTCAGTGCAAGATGCAATATGTATTTTGAATTAATACTGCAGCCAAATACTGAGCATTCCATCCTTTAAGATGACATTAATTAGGTTGGTTACTCTTGAAATTTCGTCTGTTAGGGGGAAAATGGACATGAAGAGAACCTTCAAGATATTTGCCTCATTACAAGACTTCTACATTAAGATATGTAATTGACAAAATACTTTTAGGTACTGTGAAAGAGAAATCCTAAAATAATTCTTCACAGCTCATTACAAGATGAAAAAAGACCACTTTATGGAGAAGCAACTCTCCTTGGAGGTGGTGTTTCTAACAGCCTGTTGACAACCTACAGAGCTGTGTTATGACAGTGCTAGAATTGGCTTTTACTTCCTTAAACCATCATTGTATTGAACCATGTAACCAGAAAATCACAGCACAGTGATCTCTCTGTATGTTAATCCTTCTATAAGAGCTTAATGACTTGTCTGCTCATCTTGGAGATAATAACCTGCACAATGAAAACAAGAGCTGTCTGGGTGGCTTTGCATAAATCACTATTTGTAAGAGTGAAAGAAAACCTATATGGGGAAGGTAAGCTATGAGATTGCTCACATTATTTGTGTGATCTCTGGTAATTGGCTTAAAGCATCCATGAGGACAGGCTGAGAGAGTTGGGGCTCTGCAGCCTGGAGAAGAGAAGGCTTCCAGGAGACCTTAGAGTAGCCTTCCAGTATCTGAAGGGGGCTACAGGAAGGCTGGGGAGGGACTATTGACAAGGTCTTGCAATGACAGCATGAGGGACAATGAGTGTAAACTGGCAGAGGGGAGATTGAAACTGCATGTCAGGAGGAAGTTCTTTCCAGTGAGGGTGGTGAGACACTGGCACAGGTTGCCCAGGGAGGTTGTGGCTGCTCCCTCCCTGGAGGTGTTCAAGGCCAGGCTGGATGAGGCCTTGAGTGACCTGTGCTAGTGGGAGGTGTCCCTGCCTATGGCAGGGGGTTGGAGCTAGATGATCTTTGAGGTCCCTTCCAACCTTACCATTCTATGATGAGGTGGTGGATAAATAGGTAAAAAGCAAAAAAAAAAACCCACCAAACTACTAAATATTCTTTCATACTTCATCAATAAAATATTTAATGTCTCAGAATGATTCACCTTTCACAAGCAAAACCCTGCTAGGTGCTTGTAAATACCAGCATCTCATCCAAGGACCTGAGAAAATGCAATATATGGAAGAAAGAGATGGAGTTTAACAGTTCAATGACTGAAAACCGAGGTACTTGTTAAACTTTTACAGGGTAACATGAAAGATCTGAGCCTCTTTAAGTAGGAGGCCTGACCACCCTGGGTTATGGGTTTGTGATTTACAAACTCTCTGCAGAAAATAGTTCCTATGATACCTCCCAGAGAAAACATATCTGTAATTAACTGAAGAAATGCAGCAGAAAGAGCACCTACTCTATTAGTAAGAAGGCACAGCCTGCAGAGGAAATGACTCTGGCATGTATAAGTTGTGAGTGCTTGAACATCCATTCAGCCTGAGTTGGAACAGCAGCATGAATAAAATTAGTCTGTAACTTTATTTCCAAACACAGGAATGGGAAGAGAGTGAAAGGCTCTGTTCTTGTTCACGTGCTGTTGGATGATATACTTCTGCTTTCCTCTCAATGAATAAAGAGATCCCAGTTTTGACCTTGCACACCTTTAATCTTAGAGAGGGAGATAGCCACCAAACTGCACAGGTAGTGATACCTATGAGTGCTTAGAGAGGGTCTTGCCTTAGCCTTTGCTTCCCTCATGCTGTCTACTGTTGCTGGAGTTTCTACTTTAAGACAATACAAACTCTTCAAGATAAGCACAGTATCTTTATTAGTAATTACACAGAGCTAAGGATCTGAGCAGAGGATGAAGAAACAAACAGAGCAGGAAAGATAGAATCAGGGCTGGAGAAAAAGGAAAATGGGCACTTTGAGTACTCTGCTGTACTCTGAGTAGTGCTTTAGATAATTAAAGAGCAACTACTGACACAATGACAGGGGATGCAAGAGCTGTCAATGACAGCAAGATGCCAAAGTGGAGGAAATATTAATATTAATTGTAAATTATGCAGTGAATTTACTTTAGATTCTGTTGAGAAACCACCTGTTTTCCTAACCATTGCTTACATTCTTCTCTTGTTTCGAAATAATTAGGAAATTATCTTTTCTCAGGCAATGTAGATGATTTGCTCCACTTCATGTAAATGTATGACTTACAGGGTGCACCTCGTTAATAGCTTGAGTAGAGCAAAGTTTTATTAGAAATGGTGATTTAATCTTAAATAGTCAGCTGAGTGATGGCAAAATGATGCAGAGAAGCTCAGCTTCTGGAGCCAAAGTGGAGACTGGGGAGGGACTATTGACAAGGTCTTGTAATGACAAAACAAGGGGCAAGGGGTTTAAACTGGCAGAGGGGAGATTGGATGTTAGGAGGAAGTTCTTTAGTGAGGGTGGTGAGGCACTGGAACAAGTTGCCCAGGGAGGTTGTGGAGCACAGAATCACCCAATGTGATCAAAGATCACATTGGGTGATTCTGTGCTCCACAACCTCCCTGGATGTATTCAAGGCCAGGATGGATGAGACCTTGAGTAACCTGTACTAGTGGGAGGTGTCCCTGCCTATGGCAGGGGGTTGGAACTGGGTGGTCCTTGAGGTCCCTTCCAACCTTACCATTCTATGATTCTGATTCCTGGATGGCTTTAGCATGGGAGAGGACAGGCAGCCCTGCAGCAGGGTGAGCCAGTTCAGTGGAAGCATTTGTGGAGCATCCACAACCTCCCTGGGCAACCTGTTCCAGTGCCTCACCACCCTCACTGTAAAGAACTTCCTCC
>VWZE01001778.1:897509-928057 GCA_013396675.1 Eubucco bourcierii | reverse complement strand
ATTGTGCCCTTGATCGCCACTCTCTGGGTTCGACCATCCAGCCAATTCCTTATCCAGCGAGTGGTCCATCCATCAAGTCCATGTTTTTCCAGTTTGGTGACCAGGATGTCATGTGGGACAGAGTCAAAGTCAGTTTTGAGCCACTAGTAGAGCATATAAGCTTCTCCTTTAGAAACTTTGATGCATACTTTGAGTTTTAGTATGCTATACACAGCACACTAACATACTTTTGTTCTGAGAAATGTTAAATATGCTCCAAGAAGGAAAAAAAAACCTCCTATATCCAAAGGGACAGTATATATATTCTGATATGAAAACCTGAAGTTGACTTGCTTCTGTAACTGCTGTGGAGGGAGCACCATAGCTTTACAGGTAGAAGGGAGGAGTGTCACAGAGAGGAGATCTCACCTGAATTTGGAAGTAATTAATAGGCAGTGCTTATTTTTTTTCTCTTAGCTATCTGCATAGCTCCAATTTATGTTAATAGACATCACACATTGACTGAATGAACTGCTTGGTGTTCAAAGCAGTTGCACTTCTTGTCAGTAAAGAGTTGTAATGCATTCTATGAGTATTGTTGGAGAACATGCTGAAGAAGATGCACATCACGCTGGGCATTCTGTATTTCCCTAGAAATTATTAAAGGTTGCTTTACACTGTGAGTAGTGGTTAAAGGTTTGTTTAGCTGCTGTGTGCAGTGAATAATTGAATGGTTAAATGCTTTTTTGTGGATGCTCACACCACACTTCCTTTGGCATCCGTTTTAGTTTCATGTGTTTGTAATATCCAAAAGCAAAATTTATACCTGAAGGACTTAGTTTCTTAAAATGCCTTTGATTTATATTCCTCATTTATATTGCCATAGCATTTGAAACCAGGCTGTTATCAAAGTGCTATAGAGGAAATATCCTCTCTATAAAAAGCACAATCAACAGCATCTATCCTGTAAGCTGCTGCTTCATAGGAGTATCTTTGTCCCTGAGTGAAGCACTTTTGAAACACTACCCAGGAATAAGGAACCAGCTCTGCAGGACTTCTTCTTTTCTTTCTTTTTCTTTTTTTTAAAGGAGGTAACAAAAATAATAAAGATTTTATAATTCAGTGTTCTTCTACAATTCATCACTACACTATGAAACATAAGGCAGATGATAAATATCTTCAAATATTTGATAAATGAATAAAAATGCAACCAGCTAATTATTATAATTACCTCCAAAAACCTGAAAGAAGTTATCTCTAGTGCAAAATGAAGCAGTCAGACAATGCTGGATACGAAATAATCCATATGATCTTAATTCTGCTCACCTCTGTGCATTCACAGGGTAGAAAGAGGTATTCTTAGCCCTTCTAGGGCCTGAGTTGTTAAAAGCAATCTTTTAACACAGGCTTTTCATTTAACTGGTACAGGATTTAAAACAACAAGCTTCATTAGATATGATTACAGTGTCTCCATCATAGCTCCTTAACCCTTGCAAGGCAGATTTGAGGTATATTGGTACTAATTTGGCTCCCTTTGGTGTCCCTTCACAAGCTTCTCAAAGGAGAACCACATTGCTGCAGGTGGACCTAAGTGGCCTGGGGGCTAAAATGTTTTATGGCATTGTTCAGGGTCCCTCTGCCAGCAAGGGGAAGTGATAGAGGCAGCTGAGGATCTCTACTCCCAGCCCGAGCAGTTGCACTTTCAAGGACTTTAGGTTGCAGTGCCCAGCAGTTATTCTTTAAAACTTTAAGAATTAAAGGATGAGTGGTGTACCTCTTCCAAAAGTAAGCTGGAAAGAGGTCTGTAAATGTACCCCAGGCACCCTTTTCCACTCACCTCTACTGAAAAGGTTTGTGTTTAAGTTTCACACAGTCATTCCCACATCCTGAAGTACCAGTCTATTACTCTGAAAACTTCAGACCAATTATTTTTCATGTTTTGATGATGGAATAAATTTTTTTTTTTCCCTAGTGCCAAGGAATATCAATGTACGATGATTCAGAAATCCAAGAGAAAGAATAAGTTACAGCAAGCCTGAATTAGGTCCACATTTTCCAAGACGAGCTTAAAACATAAGATTAATGGCTGTACAAACTTGTTAAATTGTCCTTTGCATTTCTATATAGATCCCATTATTCCTAGAAAAAATTTCAGGACGCTTCAGGTTTTGTCAGAACTGACACAACCTCTCTTATCTGTGGAGCTGGGGTTCTCAGCTATTGGTTAGAGGATGTGCTTTTCTTATTATCCTCATCTGGTACTAAACGATAAGGAGGACAACACCACTCCATTTTCCAACTAGCTGTTGCAAAGAAAAGCTCTTATTGTTGCATGGGGCACTGTCAGTGGTTAATATTAATCTCTAAGAATCTAATAACCTAATGAAATCACTTGCATCAGGGCTTATTTTATATGCTGTTCCTTGCAGTACGTTGCCAGTAACACAAAGAAAGGGCTTTTTCACCATTCGAGCATCTTGTAGCATGGGTGTGTTCAGCACATCAATTGGAGTGCTTTAAACAATGAGAAATACTGCATCTGCTGCAAATGAATTGATGCAAACAATGAGAAATACAGCACTTCTGAAATGAATCCATTTGCAAATTGCTGCAAAGTTCTCAAGTGCTAGCGTTTTCAAGTCCCCTGATGTCTGATTAGGAATGTCTAGAAGATGGAGCAAACCAACCCTCGTGGCCTTCTTTCCTCCTTTTCTCACCCTTTAATAAATATAAAATGCCTATTTACAACCTTACTCTGAGAATCACAGACTCATCCAGCCCCTCAGGGTCACCAAGTCCAACCCAGAACATTGCTCTATAACATCCAGCTTAAACCGTATCCCTAACCACCACATCCAAGTGTCATTTAAACACATCCAGGCTGGGCGACTTCACCACCTCCCTGGGCAGCTCATTCTAGTCCCTGACCACTCTCTCTGTGAAAAGCTTTTTCCTTATGTCCAATCTAAACCTCCCCAGTCTCAGCTTGAGACCATTCCTCCTTGTTCTGTCTCCAACTACTTGTGAGAAGAGCCCAGCAGCAACCTCTCCACAACATCCAGTCCACCTTTAAGGCTCTTTTGAAATGCGATGTTTTCGATAAACTCAGACACTCAGAAAAATCTCTTCAGCCTAATGCTGACTTGCTGACTCTGCTCTTGTTTTTCTGTAAACAGTCCTCCTTACCTCTAGTCTGAACTTCCACCTGAGGCAAGTGTGGCTATTTGGTAACCAGGTGTCGGTAGTGCATAGTTCCACAAACTTGTACGACGTGTTCTGCTCTCCAAATGCATCTCCCTCAAGGAAAATCTTAAGGATTTCTATTAAAGTATGCACCTGTACATACACAATGGGTGTGTATGGATTGGATGATCTTGGAGGTCTCTTCCAACCTGGTTGTTTCTTAAGATGTATGAACACTTCAAACTGGAAAGCCTATAGTTGCAGTTCTTACAAAATATCTCCACAGAATCACAGAATTAACTAGGTTGGAAAAGACCTTCAGGATCAAGTTCAACCTATAACCTAACCCTTTCAATTAACTAACCCATGGCACGAAGTACCTCATCCAACCTCCTCTTAAACACCTCCAAGGATGATGACTCCATAACCTCCCTGGGCAGCCTGTTCCAATGTTAATCACTCTTTCAATGAAGAATTTCTTCCTAATGTGCAGCCTAAACCTGCCCTGGTGCAGTTTGAGACTGTCCCCTCTTGTTCTGCCACTGGGTGTCCAGGGACAAAGAGCCAGGGCAATTCTTTCTACTATCTGACCATCACAGTAAGAAAGTTTTTTGGATTGAAACAGGATTTGCTGGATTGTTTGCCCATTTCCCCATGATTATTCACTGCACACCGTAGAATTAATGAATGGTAAGGTTGGAAGTGACCTCAAGGATTGTGCAGTTCCAACTTCCTGCCATAGGCAGGGACACCTCCCACTAGCACAGGTCACTCAAAACCTGTTCCAACCTGGTCTTGAACACCTCCAGGGAGGGAGCAGCCACAACCTCCCTGGGCAACCTGTGCCAGTGTCTCACCACCCTTACTGTAAAGAACTTCCTCCTAACATCCACTTTCAATCTCCCCTTTGCCAATTTAAACCCATTGCCCCTTGTCTGGTCATTACAAGACCTTGTCAATAGTCCCTCCCCAGCAGGAGTTTATCAATTTTGTCAAGACATCTGTGAGCCACCTTGTCTGAAGGCTGAGCTATTACAGCTTTTGCAGTCTCTCCCCATTTGCTCCACCCCTTAGTCATCTCTGTTACCCTTCTTAGGATTAGTTCCAGTAAGCCCCTGACTTTGCTATGGAACTGGACTCAGCCTTCCATACATCTCTGACCAATGCTGAGCAGTGAGGACAGATCATTTCCCTCAGCCTGCTGGCAAGGCACTGCCTACAGCAGCCTGGGAGGCTGTTGGCTGCCTTTGCTGCAAGGGCACATTGCTGGCTCAAGTTTCTTTCTTTCCTTTTATTTTTTAAAATATACCTATGAAAGTGCTTGCAAACACAGGAACCTAGATAGTGTGATGAAAACTTTATAGATAAAGACTATTCACTGCAACTACTATATGAAGGGAACTGGAGGGTTTCAGGGCATATGTTTTTTTTTCCTCTAGGGAGTGAGAAGCTATCTCACTGGTTGAACTGATCCAGTTGGACCTTCATGTGGTTACTGTGAGCATTCCTCATCTGGGATGAAAGGATTGGGTGATAAGTGCACACGTCTGGGTGCAAGTGCTAGATTGCAAGAACTGTCCTCAGAGGCTCTGTTTTGAGGTTACCACACTGGCTTAGCTCTTTGGTTGTGTCTTGACTGTTCTCTGCTTAAGACCAGGCTTTGGTTGTGTCTTGGCTGTTCTCTCCTTAGGACCAGGCTTCGGTTGTGTCTTGGCTGTTCTCTCCTTAGGACCAGGCTTCGGTTGTGTCTTGGCTGTTCTCTCCTTAGGACCAGGCTTTGGTTGTGTCTTGGCTGTTCTCTCCTTAGGACCAGGCTCAGGTGCTATGCTTCTGCTGATGTTGATAGATAATTTGTAAATTGTGTTGTCAACACAACATTTAATCTGCTCCAAACAGCTCATAAACAAACCTTTGATTAATTCTTCCAGTCTGTGTCTTCTGGACAGGATTTACAACATTCTACTTGTTGGGATGAAAAATAGAGAGAGACAAGCTGTCACCACTGAGAAAAAGAGTATTTTTTTCCTTCACTTTGCAGCTTAAGAATCATTTTATCATGACTTTACTGTATGAAAATGGCAGAAGATTTAAATTTGTGACTGATGATGCAGAAGCTGTAAAACTCAACGAACTCAAGAGTTTTCATACCAAATACTCCAGCTACAAACATTTTAGGCCAAGAACATCCAGTTCACAATGCAATAGAAACTTGGAAGCATTATTCCATGATCAATGCATAGGATGATGCTAGCCAATGACATTTGAAAGAGCTGTTTATTTATAGCCTCGCCTGAACGTTACAACACAGCTGGAGGAAAAAATGAGTAATTTCAAAGACAAATAATTCAGAAGGAGATCTGTTGGGGGTGGGGGTGTTGAGTTGACTGTGTCTGGACCCTTGATAGCATTAAAACAAATAATTTGAAGGATTAAGGCTTTGCTTTACTGACCTTGTCTTTTGTTATCACATTAAATTTAACTCCCAGCTCAGAGGATCGCATTAGTTTGGCTTTGAAATATTTTTCATTTATGTGTGCCTTTGAATCAGCACACCACTACCTCTGTTGATTTAGTCCACTCAAGATGTATGTATAGTTCTGAAGCACTGTTTATGTAAGGATCTTATATCACTCTCAGCACAGCTACCATCCAACAACTTCAGCTTGAAAATTAGAAACCGAATGCCGCTGGAATAAAATTCAATTCCTATCTAAATGATTATGATACAACATATACAAGCAGTTTGTGGCTGATATGGAAAGATTAAAGCCAATAGCTATCTATTAATTCCAGGAGTATCAGAAATGTAAATAAGAACCTGACACACCAATTCCTTTTTTTTAAAGTGCTAGCTAGTTTCTGCCACCCAACACTCTCTAGGATAAAATACATCCTTGCATTTGAGTTTGCATATTTGCAGCTTTAAAGCCAACTTTGCTGCTTTTTTTTTCTTTATTTTTTTTTTTATGCTGTACCTTCTGTGTTTATAAGAACACAACAACAGTTTCTCTTCTTTGACACACACATTGAAGTTCATAAAGTTACAGTGAAAAGTCTGTTCCTAAGGAAGGACAGCAATAGATTGATGTTTGTAGATAGTTTGTATATAACACCCAGGGTAATACTAATCCAAATATAGAAAGTAATTACACTGACCTTGATATCTGTCATCATTATCTTGCTTATAGCACAAATGTTTGGCTAAGAATGTCATCAAAACCGTAGTTTTAGATCTATTTCCAGGAAGAAACTCCTTTTAATCATTGCTCTACAAATATTGTGATTCTAAGGATACAAAAATATCAGTGTATCTAATCACCATAATTGTTCCAAGGGAGAATTAAGATAAACCTCCTTCATAGATTTCGTTCCGATGGCTTTCATGTAGTAGTACTTGCACTGTCAAAGCATTTCAAAACACTGTTTTGTACAGCATTATCTTCTTTTTTGGAGAAAATAAAGGATGAACCAAATGATTTCAGGGAGTTAAAACACCTGAAGTTCTGGAGCGTTGTGTGCAGTTCTGGAGCCCCCAGCACAGGAAGGACATCAAACTGTTGGAGTGGGTCTGGAGGAGGCCGCGAAGATGCACAGAGGGCTGCAGCAGTTCTGCTGTGAGGACAGGCTGAGAGAGTTGGGGCTCTGCAACCTGGAGAAGAGAAGGCTTCCAGGAGACCTTAGAGTAGCCTTCCAGTATCTGAAGGAAGCCTATAGAAAGGCTGGGAAGGGACTATTGACAAGGTCTTGCAATGCCAGGACAAGGGGCAATGGGTTTGAACTGGCAGAGGGGAGGTTTAGACTGAATGTTAGGAGGAAGTTGTTTCCAGTGAGGGTGGTGAGACACTGGCACAGGTTGCCCAGGGAGGTTGTGGCTGCTCCCTCCCTGGAGGTGTTCAAGGCCAGGTTGGATGAGGCCTTGAGTAACCTGCACTAGTGGGAGGTGTCCCTGCCTATGGCAGGGGGTTGGAACTAGATGATCCTTGAGGTCTCTTCCAGCCTTACCATTCTATGATCTCATTCTTTGGAGAAAATAATGACCCCAATGATTTCAGGGAGTTAAAAGACCTGAAGTGCACTCGATTCTGTCATAGGAAAAGATGTCAGAAGTTGACAAAACACCCTAATGTTTCCAAACTTGCAGGAAAACTTTCTGCTACACGAGGCACATACCAGCAGCGTGGCCAAATGGAGCAGTAGCCCCTGAGAAACCAGAGCCATACATCCACACAAAGAGAATAATACACAGTGATTTTCAATCTTCTGAGAAGAGCAGTGGACTATTGGGCTTATTTCACGATTATAAAAGCCTCATAATCTATGATTGCTGCAACCAGCAGTGATTTATTGGAGTACTCTCACATATATGAGATAAACCTATAACTTGCTGGCAGCTATTTTTTTTTTTCTTTTAAAAGAGGGTATTAAAGGAAAGGCCAACAGCTTGCTTGCTTTATAGCCTCAGAAAGGGATGATTTGCAGCTCCAAAATATCAGTTTTGATGAATAGTTGTGGTGAAATTATAACTGCTGTTGTACAACGAGATAAACTTTCACCTCCACCAGGAAAATATAGATTACAAAAGCTGATTGTAAGCAATCGATGCTTTATATTCCTCTTCCCTGACTGAGCAAGCTTTGAATTCATGCCAGTCCAACAAATGCATTAATAATGCTTAGCCACTAGGTATTTGTGAGAGAAATTGGAAGTTGTTTTTAATTTGTTAGTCTGGTGAAGCGGTAAGACAACGATTCGAGGAGTGCTAGTATGTGCTTGCTGTTTTCGTATGCAGGTATCCAAACACACAGCCAAGTGTGTGTCCACTTCCACACACACACTCTCCTACAGAAAGGAAGACAAGCATAGTGAAAATATAGAGAATCATAGAATGGTAAGGTTGGAAGGGAACTCAAGGATCATCCAGTTCCAACCCCATCCCACTACTACAGGTCACTTAAGGCCTTGTCCAACCTGGCTTTGAACACATCCAGGGAGGTTGGGGAGCACAGAATCACCCAACGTGATCTTTGATCACGTTGGGTGATTCTGTGCTCCCCAACCTCCCTGGACAACCTCTGCCGGTGTCTCACCACCCTCACTGGAAAGAACTTCCTCTTAAAGTAGAAGAAACTACAGTTAGTTGCTAAGAAGAAAGGGAAGTAACTCAGAAGCAGTAACCTCCCAAGTCTTTTGAAGCTCACTCCTTAAGTGTCACAGTTTGAACATTCGTTTAGTACTTCCTATTTACTTATGTAAGGAAGAAATTCTTAGACTGAGGGTGCTGAGGCACTGGAAGAGGTTGCCCAGGGAAGAGGTGGGTGACCCTCACTGAAAACGTTCAAGACCAGGATGGATGGGGTTTGGAGCAACTTGGTCTAGTAGAAAGTGTCCCTGCCCACTTCCAGTCCAAACCATTTTGATTCTATCATTCTATTTTTAGCTTCTTCCAACTGGTGCTGTGCCACTTGATGTGACTGATTGATATTTTGTTGTAGAGGAAGGGCTAAGTCTAGGTTCAAATACACAACACTGGGACTGTGGCAAATTAGATCAGGAGAAGTGGAGAATCACCACAATCCAAAATGTCCTATGTATGATCCTGTAGGTTATTCCAGGGCATCTTTTTGGACTTTGACATTTTGAAGAGCATTTGAAATGTCTTTGTCTCAATGGAGGTTGTGACTATTTTTAATTCTCTTTGGTTTTTGGAGAATATCATTTGGCACATCTTATTTTTATTAGTGTAAATGAAATTATTTATTTTCACACAAGTACTAAAACCTTCAGTTAAGTACAGAGTTCTGCCTAAACTGAAGTAACAGTAAGGCCAACAAAGTTGGAATCCTGTGTAACTTGGTTAAAAGCCAGAAGGTAAACAATTTGACTCTTTCCTTGCCCAGCATCTTAGTAACAGCAAAGGCACAACAGCAGCTCCACCCTAGAATCAAAACTCAGTCATGGTTGGAAGGGACCACAAGGATCATCTAGCTCCAACCCCCCTGCCATGGGCAGGGACACCTCACACTAGACCAGGCTGGCCAGAGCCTCATCCAGCCTGGCTTTAAACACCCCCAGGGATCAGGCTTCCACCACCTCCCTGTGCAACCCCTTCCAGCCTCTCACCACCATCACGCTGAACAATGTCTTCTTAACAACCAGTCTGAATCTCCCCATTTCTGGCTTTGTTCCGTTCTCTCCAGTCCTATCACTACCTGACAGCCTAAAAAGTTTCTCTCCAGCTTTCTTGTAGCCCCTTTCATATACTGAAAGGCCACAATGAGATCACCTCACAGCCTTCTCTCCAGGCCAAACAGCCCCAACTCTCCTCACAGCAGAGCAACTCCAGCACTCTGCTCAACCTCGTGACCCTTCTCTGGACACCTTCCAACACCTCCATATCTCTTTTGTCCTAAGGGCTCCAGAACTGGATGCAACACTCCAGGTGGGGTCTCAGCAGTGGGGAGCAGAGGGGCAGGATCACTTCCCTCACCCTGCTGCCCACACTGCTCCTGCTGCAGCCCAGGCTCTGGTTACTCTCTGGGCTGCAAGTGCACTCTGAGACTCATGTTACCAAAAGAAAGTAACCTTTTTGCTAAGAGGGAAAACATTAACCAGAAAAATGAGGTGAAAGAAGGATGAAAAGTGGGGAGCCACTGAAATGCATGGTTTCTAGAGATGCCATCAGGTTTTGTCTTCAGCCTGGTTTGCTATTTGATGTCATTTAAATTTTTAGTAACTTATGTTTCTTACTGTAAATTGCACCATCATTTAATTTCAAGGCTTTTATGACTTCCCAATGAATTATTTTGAACTAATTTCAATCACGAGCAGGTTAAACAAAAGATTTGTCAGTTCCTTCTTGCTCTGTGTCAAAATGCTTTGGCTGGATTTTTATCAAAGCACAGGACCATACACTCTGAATAGACAATCCCTCACAGCCATCAACTGCCCTTCTTATTTTGGTCAAGAACCAAAAATAAGATTAATTATGTAATCTTCCAAAGAGAGATTTCCAGTTACACTTTAAACAAAATGCTCCCTCCTTAAAAGGATTTAACTCAGACTTAATGAGAAAGTTATTGTATGCTAATTAAATACACACTGATTACTATGAATATTTATTGAAGTGTAGCAATAATTTGCATGAAGATAGATGTTGAACAACTGCATTTCAGTAAATGTGTTCCTAATAATTATTTAACATTCACTAAATTATGCAACTAAGTGATTATATTTTTTTTTTGGTGAAGATATCAAGTATTTATCATATGATATAGGCCCAACTGCATAGATACCTACACAGGTGTGATCCCATTAATTAAAGGGGAAGTTGTCATGCAACTGAGGGCAAGATGCAATCATGTACACCAGCTGATTACTAAGCACATTTAATGACACTGAACAGCAATTCTGAGAGCTAAAGAGACCTGAAAAACTCAGAGAACTAAGCTGAATGATCCAGCCAGACTCTTTCCTTAATCATACACCATGCGCCCTTCAGCCAGTTCAGCCCCAGGATCCTCGTTGTCTGGGGAGTTTTTTGCCTGCTCACATTGGTACCCTTTGTCTTCATTTGTTTTGGTAGGTTGTTGGGTTGCACAAGTATCCTGGGTGTGCTCCAGCACCAAACCTTGATTAAAAAGTATAAGGGGAAAAACCACTCACATTCATTTCTTTTCTGCTGCTTGCTCCTCTATGAAGGAGTCCCTGTGTCCAAATGTAATCTAATTTACCTCTGGAAATACTCAAATATTATTTTAGGTGTTACTAATCTTCTCCCTTCTACATGCAGTATAGATTAGTAAAAATATTAGTTTTGCTTATCCTAGCATTTAGTATCCCACTTAGCTGGAGGAGTTTTAAGACTTTTTGCAGCTCCTTAGAAGAAAGCAGCAATCTTGAGGCTACTGTCAGGACTGGCACTTTCTGTGCCTCTAAGTAAGTCTACTCAATAGTTCAGAAACTCAGCACAAGGAAAGATTAAACATAGGAGACAACCTGTTTCTGTAGGTCAATGATGACAATATTCATTTGGGATTGGAGAGCATCCTGCCCTCAATCTATTTTGAAATTCTCTCTAGTGTCCTTTAAATGCTTTTTCAGACCTTGAATCAATTATCAGAACAGAGATTCTCCATCGTGTTAGGCTTGCTTGTAAACAACAGAGAGAGGGAATGTCAGAGATTTTATTCTAGGAATGACTTAATTTGGAGTAATTTGGGAGCTTGCTGCATAGCACTAATAGCAAAGATCTGAAAGAGAAACAAACTGGACAGAGAGAATAGAGCCTGCAGTTATGCCTTTTGCACTTATTTGTCAGTCTACTTCTATATTTACTTCTCATGCCACATCTTTTGAATCAGCACAATGTCACAGATTCTCTCCCTTACATATGACAGTGAAGCATTGGAATGGGTATTGGGATTTGCATGCTCACTGCACATCCAGTGCACTTCAGCCAGAGGTGGGAGGGATACTGAAAGGGAAGATGTACTTCTAAAGGAAAAATCTGTCAGTCATGGTGCAGTGGTCGTCCATCTCTCTCCTTTCTATCTGTCAGTACTACAAGATATGTGGAAATAGATTGTGTCTTTGAAATCTCAAGGTCTTTCTAAGAGATATTGGAACACAAAAGGTTTCTATCCTTAGCTGGAAAGTCTATCTGGAATTTTCTTCAGCATCTACTGCCTAATTCTTCCAATGACTTATTCCCTTAAGAGTGAGAAATTCAATATGACCATGTAATCTTATTTTGGTGTCCATATATCTCACTAAATCACCTTACTTTGTGGTCTTAGTCTTGTTTTTAGAAAGCTAACAATAGACAATGTAGATATAAGAATTTTTCTTAGTACATCAGTGAGATGTGGATGTGTATAGGAATAACCCCATAATTTAAAAAAAAAAAAATCTAATGGCATTATTAGATGGATGGAAAGTAAAATAGAATTATGAAAAGGGTTGCATGAAGTCTTACCTGGGTTTAACAAGCCTTCTAAAAGGTTAAGATCTAGTTGTAATATTGCCAATGTAGGTGACAAATTCTAATAGCTGATGTGTATTTAGTGAGTGAGTTTTGTAAGCAGTCAGACTTATAAATCCTGAAGGTACCCAAATCTGAGTTCAGACTGTTGGGGAAGAAAATGAATATCTAAAGGAAATAAGATAAATCAAGACAAGTATACTTGAAAGAGTATTTCTTTGTGTGTTTTTTTTTTTGTTTGGTTTGGTTACCATCACTAGGCTACTGTATTCTTCTTGCTAGTAATAAAGGCATAAATAAAATCTGAAGTATAAACACAGATAACAAGCTGAAGTAGGCTTTGTCTCCCACTGTGCTTTGATGAAAGGTTTTAATAATAAAGAATAGTAACAGCAAGCTGATGTCAATGGCTGACTGCTTAACTTTGTGAAATCAAATGGTTACTGACAAGCCTAGGAAAAGTGACTAGTTCTTCAGTTAAATACTACTTGGTTTCGAAGTCAACAGCTCTCATCAGAGCTATGCCCTGTATGAGGAACAGGGAACTAGAAGCTGTGTCAGACTCTCTGCTGCTACCATCTTGTCTGTGTTTCCTGCACACTGTATCCTATATCCAGGCATCGTTGGCGGTGTCTCGCTCCTCTGGTTTTACTTGAATCTTAGCATGTTTTTTTTGACACAAAGCAAAACCTTTCAAGCAGCTTGCTTGCTTCCTAGCCCAGGACATGAAAAGTGTCATAGTTTCCAGCCAAGAAGAGTGATTAGCTAATGTCCATCTCTACAACCCCCAGCACTCCAAAACATTAAGGTGTGAAACATCTCTCCAACCAAGATTATGCAGCCTCTCCAGTCCTCATAAGAATATGCCTACCATTGATGGACACCAGATAAGTTGTTTTTCACCTATGCCTCCTCTTAGCAGTCAGACAGGACAGGCTTCTATTGCAGATGTTCTTTCAGGAGGTGTCCTGGGTCAAGTATTGTTGTCAGTGCTCCAGCAAGGCATTGCCTCCTGCTAGTCCCCAGATGGGGATGTAGAGAGAAAATAAAAAAGGAGAAAAGAAAGGCACTTCAAGAACCACAGAGGTTTTGAGCTGTGCTACCATCCTGTGTAACCTACCCTCTCTTTATTTTGCTTAGGCTTCACAGGCATGGTGATCTGCTTGTGCAGCCTCTGTGTGGTGACTGGCAAAACCTCCCTTCTTGCTAACAGATAGTCCTCTTGGAAATAAACTAAGCATGAAGGAGTGTGACCATATGTCTCCTGGAGTGAGCATTAGTTTGGCCTTCAAGCAGAATTTCACCAAAAGGCAGACACTCCCACCTGCTTTTCCTGGTCTTGGGAGACGCACAACTCTAAATGTATTGCTCAGTGGCTAAACTGATGCAAACACAGTCATCTTCAATGGAGCTGTGGGGTGTTGATTTGGGATGGAGAATAAAGGGGTAAAAGGACTTCTTAGGGTCTCTTAACAGCAATTCTGTCATTTCAGAAGCAAGGAAAGAACCACTCAAAATTACCGAACTGGTGATACAAGAGGAAATTTCATCCTATACTACTTCTTTACACTTCCCCCCACCCTCCCCCATCATCTTGATTTATTAGAGTGTGGACAGGGAATAGGAAGAATGTTTCTCTGTCAACACCAGTTCTTCCTCATGCTTTTGCTGAGGAAAGAGCACCAGGCTTTGAATCCCAGTGAGGGAATGTGACTCTGCAGCTCTAAGCAAGGTTTTTGTGTCAAGAGCAGACTTTTCCCCCCTGTGTACTTGAGCCTACTGAAGAGGATCCAGACACATAAATCCTTTTATGGATTTGACCTTAACCTTGTCAAGTTCTGCATCTTGTTTCTTTGTTGGCCTACAGACAAAGAGGACAGGTTTAGATGTGTTTATTCTCTTAATAGCTGAAGTTTTGTGTTCTAAATCAGACTGTTTCAGGAATCATTGTTTTATGCTGTCATTCCCTGGAATAAAGAGTGTATGTGCTTACCTGGCACCAGACTTGCTGAGTTGTCAAACTGAATAGAAAGATCCCAAGTACTTAGCAATTTTTGTCACTAGTCTGCAGAAAGGAGACCAGAGATGTCTAGGGCAAGAGTGCTAGTCCCAGAAGGTTGATGGCCAGGTGTCTAAGACTGATTGGAAAACCATTACTGCAGTCAAAAATGAGGCCAAAGGTGCAATTAACTCAGAAACTGCTGTAATTTGTATTTCATTATTAGTTGTAAATCAATACAAATAGTCTTGCCAGACACAGTCAATTGCTTTTTTAATAAAAGAAAATTAGCAATGAAAGAGAATGCAGAATGTGTAACAAATACATATAAAAACTGTTTGCATTGTTTCTCATTAAACCATAGCCTTATTATTGCAGAAAAAAATAAAAGCTTTCCCTTACCTTTTCTCCACTTCAAATTGTGTGGAGGTCCCATACCAAGTAACTGATGTGTGAGCTGATGAGCCTGGTTTAATTGTAACAAGATACTCTAGGTGTGCATCAGGCTTCATGAACATCTGGAACAGAAAAGTGTCTGTTCCGAAAACAGCAATTAACAAAAGACCCCAGAAGAGTCAGATCATTCCAGTGATCTCCCAACCCCATAAACTACACACAGAGAAAGGAGAAGAAAAAGGTAAGCATCTGGCAGGATTAATGGACTTAGACTCTGTTGGACTTCCTGAATCAGAACCTTAGCACAGGAATCAGAGAACACTTTTCTTAGGCACTGTGATCAATTATTTTAGCAAATCAACAACAACAACAAAACTACTGGTAATCAACCAAGAAAATGCTCAGAACACTAGCTTTTAAAAGTCTGTATTGATGAAGTAGTATTGCACAAAATATTTCTCATAAAACATTCTGGGTTTTTTTTTTTTTTTTTTTTTTTTTTTTAGAATAGGCTTTTAAAATTCAAATAAAGCAGAGAAGCATTTTAGATGCTTGCCACTTGAAGTTCTCTGACGTGGCTCTCCATTGCTACTGTAGTGCACTGTTTCAAAATGCTGCCCTGGCTGTTACATAGCCCAAGGCAGGTGTAAGAGAGGCCCTCTGCTGAAGTGCATGAACATAGGTTTTGTGTAACAGAGGGAGAACTCTCCCAATGACTGGTAGGAACCTTGATCACAGAATCATAGACACATCCAGGTTGGCAAAGCCTCTTGGGATCAGCAAGTCCAACCTAGAACCCTAATCTACAACATTCACCTTAAACATATCTCCAAGCACCGCATCCAAATGACCCTGAAATATGTCCAGGGTTGGTCCACTCCACCTCCCTGGGCAGCTCACTCCAGTCCCTGACCACTCTCTCTGTGAAAAACTTCTTCCTAATATCCAATCTAAACTTCCCCAGTCTCAGCTTGAGGCCATTCCCCCTTGTTCTGAGTCCGACTGCTTGTGAGAAGAGACCAGCAGCAGCTTCTCCACAAAGTCCCTTCAGGTAGCTGTAGACAGTAAAGAGGTCTCCCCTCAACCTCCTCTTCCTCCCACTAACCATCCCCAGCTCCCTCAGTTGCTCCTCATAAAATTTATTCTCCAGCCCCTTCCCCAGTTTTGTTGCCCTCCTCTGTTCCCACTCCAGCACCTCCATATCTCTCTTGTATTGCAGTGCCCAAAACTGAACACAACACTCAAGATGCAACCTCACCAAAGCTGAGTACAAGAGGACAATCAACTCCCTGCTTCTGCTGGCCACAGCATTTTTAATCCAAGCCAAGATGCCATCCAAGCACCTGGGCACACTGCTGGCTCCACTTCAGCTGCCTGTGTTACAACCCCCAGCTCCCTTTTTGCCAGCAGCTCTCCAGCCAGACTCCCCCAGGCCTGTAGCATTGTTTGGGGTGGTTTTGACACAAGTGCAAGACCTGGTGTTTGGCCTTGTTGAAACTCATTCCATTGATCTAGCCTGCCCAAGTGCCTCTGAAGAGCCTCAATCAACACTGCCAAACTGATATTAGACTAACTGATGTTAGTCCTGGGTGAGCTGTAGGCATTAGAAAGCACTAGGGCAGGGAGCATGTAAGTACTATGGATGACCAAAAAAAAGAGATTAGGGATGAGGTAGTGGAAGTGCCTGAGCAATAAAGCAGGTCTGGACTCTGTGTAAGGAGCCCAGGCAGCGCAAAAGCAATTCAGAACTGCTCCTTTGTCTTCAAAAATTACAGATGTCAGTTAGAGTTCTTTTATCCCTTGAGGTCTCCATGCATAAAAGTAATTAAAAACCACATTTACTTTCTCTTTCTCCTGCTCTACCTTAGTCATTCCAAGGGTGCTGCTTTTCTCTTTTAGTGCAGAAGGGATACACTTCTTGGTTGTTGAAATAACTTGGTGAATACAGCGTTGATATTCATAAACACTGGAAAAACCACCCAGAGTTTGTTACTGCCATTGTGAAAGATGTCTCACTCTACTATTATCTTAGCTTTATGATATCATGTTTTGTGTGGGATGAGACTTTGTGCATATATTACAGGAAACAAAGACAATAATTATTGAATCGGCAGACCAAAAGCAAGAGCAGTTCTTTAATCACACTCTATTCCATGAATACTGAGTAGAATACTACAGTAAAAAACCCTGATATTTTGACTGAGACATAGCAGAGCTTTAGTGCTCATAATACTCCACTTTTATGGGGTCATATTTCTGTCTGAGATATATTAGTAGATTGTGCCAAGATTTAGGCTGCGCAGCTGCAGGAACTTGAAAAGTTGCCTCTAGTGTATCAGATACAAAACATGCAACATTAAATTTTGTGAACTATAACAGTTAGCTAAGTGTGTGATGTCTCTTTAAGGAAAGAGATTCAAATCAGATTTCATGCAGGGTCCATTGAAACAAATGTGAGTTTTGCTTGTAAAATGTCCAGAGCTCCAGGTCTTTACCAGAGAAATGACAAGTTATAGCATTCCGTATCAGTTCCCAGCTGCTCCTTGGAGGAAGGCAGTGCCACAAAAACCTGACCTCCATCCAAAGGGAATTCACAAGGGTAGGAAACCATTAAGGTTCTAGATATCAGCTGTTGATAGCAATTCCTTGGCAGACAGGAAAATGGATTATTAAGAAGGGGGGGGGAGATGGATTATGTGGAGTTTTAATGGGGTGCTCTAAAAAGTTGACTTAATTCAACTTTGCATTTTGTAGTTTTATTCCCATATCCTTTGATAGCTAATGTGAGACCCAAACAGAGAGAGGTGTGCTGTGATGTAGAATTTAAATGCCAACGTATTTAGAGTGGCTGATTGCTTACAAATTGGGATTGTGGAGTTTAGAAATTACCTGGGTATCATTTAGGCTGCAGAAGACCTTTAAATCATCAGGTCAAACAATAAGTTTTATGCTGCCAAGTTCACCACTAAACTATGAGCCTTGGCACCACATCTAGACTTCTCTTAAGTCCCTCCAGGGATGGTGACTCCACTACTTCCCTGGGTAACCTGTTCCAATTCTTGACAACCCCTTTGCTGAATAGATTGTTCCTGATGCCCAATCTAAACCTCCCCTGGTACAACTTGAGGTTGTTCCCTGTTGTCCTATTGCTTGTTTCCTGGAGAAAGAGTCATTCCATTCTTTTAAGGCTTTATGGATAGTATGGTTACTATTTTTGCAGCACTGCCAGCTGCATGCTGGGACAGTAACACATAGAGAAGGAAGATTCATTTTCAAAGTGTACACAAGCTAATCAACTAGGTCCCCATGGTGTTTGAGGACCACATCTCCTTAAACTGTTTTAAATCTAGAATCTTGTATAAAAATCTGGTATAATTGTTAATGATGTTATGTTATGGGGCCAAATATGTTCAGTCTAGAGGGGTCTCTAATTTTATTTTCCTAATGTAGCTTGTAGAGTGCATGAATTCCACCTGCATAGAACCAGTTAGGCAAAGCCTTCCTCTTGCAACCATAGTGTGCAGAGCATGTAGTGTTTTGCTATCCATGGCTTTCCTGAGTGTGATTCCAAAGAAATCATTGGAGTCAGAAAATCCTGAAAAATGGAGTGAAAAATCCAGGGCAAGATAGAAAGCAGTTGGTCATTTAATGAGATACACTGCAGAGGATAATAAATCATTTGAGCTAGGTGAAACTCCATTCCCTGGAAAGCTTATATTAAATTACTCAGTGGAAGATACTGTCTGGAAAACAAAGTCATAGGTGAAAATTGCCTTCTTGTGCTGTTGGTTGGATTGTAAGTGAAACTGAAGAGTACAGAAGACACTATTTACTGGGGACAAATTAAAAATGCAGTTGAGTCAACATCCAGGGCACAAATTTTATGCAAAACTAGAAGCGGAGCAATGAAGATGGATGAAATTTTCAGTGGACCAAATGAACACAGGGAAGAAGCAGAGTTTTATTTTGTAGCTGATGACTGGCAGCACCTGAATCCAGCTGTAGATGTCAGGGCAAAACTCTAGAGAGAGGAGTGTTAGGAGGCACAAAACTTGAGGTGACCCTTCTGACAGGGTCCTGCTGGAAAGTGATCTGGAGAATCCTGAGGAAGGAGCTGCCTTTGCTTCATTCTTGCTGTCTTTAGGGAAAGCAGCAGGGAACATGAGTTGCTTGTAGATGACAAGATCAGTCTTTTTTTTAAAACTTCGATTCTTCAATCCAATTTAATTCCTTCGTACAAACCATTCATACACCTTGAGATTTTTGGCTAACTGTTCTGAGCACAAGCAGATAAAATGGTTGAGAGCATACTACACAATTGCAGTATGCTCCAGAGAGCAGTGGTATCTCTGCATGTTGTAAATAATGCAGAAAGAGCAAAAGATGAAGAAAGGAGGTAAATATTTAGTCTGAGATTCTCAAAGAAGCACGGGAGAATTAGAATCCTAAATCCTAATGAAATTCAACAGAAGTTGGAAACCTTAATTCCCTGAGGCTCCTTTGAAAATCCCATTGGTAATTTCATGCTAAGCTAGAACACAGGTTCTGTGGAGCATCCGTTTCACTAGGAAGACACTAGTCTGTTTTCCACACTTTTTATTTCAAAAGGGTTGATTTTCAGCACTGTAAATGTACCCAATCCAGCTGGCCAGTGAGGCAAAATAAAACTCCAAATCATAGAATGGTAAGGTTGAAAGGGACCTCAAGGATCATCCAGTTCCAACCCCCTGCCATAGGCAGGGACACCTCCCACTAGTACAGGTCACTCAAGGCCTCATCCAACCTGGCCTTGAACACCTCCAGGGAGGGAGCAGCCACAACCTCCCTGGGCAACCTGTGCCAGTGTCTCACTACCCTCACTGCAAACAACTTCCTCCTAATATCCAGTTTCAATCTCCACTCTGCCAGTTTAAACCCATTGCCCACTGTCCTGTCATTACAAAACCTTGTCAATAATCCTTCCCCAGCCTTCCTGTAGCCCCCTTCAGATACAGGAAGGCTACACTAAGGTCTCCTTGAAGCTTTCTTTTCTCCAGGCTGCAGAGCCCCTACTCTCTCAACCTGTTCTCATAGCAGAGTTGCTCTAGCCCTCTGATCATCTTGGTGGCCCCAAATGTGTGGCTACTTTCTGTATTGATTTGCTCTGAATGCTCCTACTATTTTTTAATTTTCCCTTCATTAACTAAAAGCTGTACTTTTTAATGTTTAGACTATTCCCCCTGATGTTTCCTACTCAAGCACTTTAATTATGAGATAAGGACTTACTGTTTCCTGTTTTTGTAGGAGTTGCTCACCTCTCAAGTAAGTTGGAGTTAACCATGTGTTCTGGGTTGTGGTTTGTTCGTTATTTTTCACTTCCTTTATTAACTCCTTGCCTTAGTGCATTGGAAAAAGTACAGTGACATAAGCCCAGATAAACTCTGCTGGCTTCCTGGCTTGTTTTGCTCAGCCATGTGTACCAAAGCGGGAAAACAGGAGTTCATAGTCATTTGGCCCTGGTGTATGAGTGTAATGTGGGAACTTGCAGAGAATAAAGCCCTCTGGCTCCCAGCTTCTCTCTATATGTTGTTACACATTGCTGCAAGGCAAACCCCAGTTCTATCAGGCAATACTTTTGGGGATGCAGCTGTGTACTAATTACCTTTCCAATTTAGCAGCCGAAAAATAGAAGCAGTATAGTGTAGTCCATTAGTTTTACAAACAGCCGTGCGGATCTTCAACTGATGTAAGTGGACATAACTGCAATGAGTTTATCTGATGGATTTACTCCTGCTGGGGATAAGGCCTCCTTTATTGACTTCTCAAAGCATTTCCAGATTTCAGGCCAAGCTTTGCAGTACAGTTTGATTAATTTCTCTTAGCCCGTGTAGATCTTGCCCATCTTGTCTGCTGTGCAGATTATACTCACCCTGTAGTGGAAGTTTACTCTTGTATTCTATTTGCTGTGTTCTGTAAAGCTCTTCACTGATTGTGTTGTTTGGTTGGGTTTTTGTTTGTTTGTTTTTTTTTTAAATCCATGGATCATTCTTATTCAGCATTACAAATAGATTTACAGGATCTTAACAAAATAATTCCCCCAAAAAATGAACTGCTGTCAGCTGCAAGCTTTTCAGTTTAATAGTAAAATAATTCTGTATTATTTGTATTTCATACACTGCTGAATAACTTTAGATTTTTGTTATGATGGAAAGCATGCTATTCTTTTTATTGTCATTTTGGGGACTGCTGAGAATATTGAGCAGTTCTTGGACACATTCAAACCATTCCTGGCTCACTGGAGAGATCCCTGAAGCTGCCAATGTGATGCCCACCTGGAAGGAGGAACTGGGAAATGACAGACCTGTCAGCCTGATCTCAGTGCCAGGCAAGGTTATGGAGCAGGTCATCTTGAGTGCCATCACAAAGCACCTACAGGATGGCCAAGGGATCAGGCCTTCCATCCCTGGAGGTGTTCAAGGCCAGGTTGGATGAGACTGAGTGACCTGTTCTAGTGGGAGGTGTCCCTGCCTATGGCAGGGGGGTTGGAACCGGATGAGCTTTGAGGGCCTTTCAAACCTAAACCATTCTGTGATTGTACCCAGCCACATCAGGGACAGTCTAGAGAGGACTCTTCAGGCTTCGTCACCAGAAGAGGCAGTGGTGCTGCTGGAGGTGACATATGATGGCAGCCTGTACCTGTGGTTGTCCATAAACATTCTCTCCTCTGAAATGACAGTGATCCACAACAAAAAGTATTCACTTTTAAGGAATCCCTAGGAAATCACATGCAGCCTTCCACACCTTTCCAAACTGACCCTAAAGGCATTTCTTTCAGGAAGCATCATGGACAAGTATCTCAGCTGGCTTAAAGAGCTGTCTGGGAAGAAGGTGATGATGAAGGTGAAGATAGGTGGCCCCTATCTACCTTAGTGAAGGAAGCTAGGAACAATCAAAAGAAGTATAAAACAGCTGTAAATAATAATTATTAAGAAAATCTCTTATTTCATGTCCTGGGAAGGAGAAAATACTGGAGAATCTATGCCTAGTAAAGTTGTTGCTGAGTTTGTACCTCTAAGTGCCATAGAAATGGCAAAATGTATTTCTTAGACTGTTCTTTGAATTAATCTTTTTTTAAAAAACAGATAACATTCATTAGATATCCAAGGAAATCCAAAACAAATGCATTGCCTGATCAAGATGAAAGGACAAGAATACTTCTGATGTTTTAATCTGAAAAGTAAACAGTTCAGTATATTGATAAGGCTTAATTATGTCCTTTCTTACTTAAATGAATTCCTCTGTTAAAACTGTAGATGGTAAATTATGCTCAAGTGAAATAGTCTTTATCATTATTTAACATTTCTTTTATACTTGTGAAACTTTTGTGAGGTTAGTCCACAAATCTACATCAAGCATTTTAATACAAAGACTTTAAATTCATCCCCTGCTTAATCAGCACTTTTAGTTTATCATCAGAAAGCATCAGTAACCTTGATACACTTTATCTTAGTTTATGCTTTCATCTAATAAGAGAGCTAAATAATATATGAAATGCATTCCAAAAAATACTTCAGCAACATTTGGAAGCAAATACTATCTTCATGCAGCTAAACATGGTCAATATAATAACACAGGAAATATCCACTCCCACTCAAAATGTTACTGTCCTTGCACCTACAGCACCACTAGGTTATAACTGATCCTCAAAGTCAGTACTAACACCCCAAGGCATCTTTTCTTGAAGAGACCAGTACAGAGTGATGTCCCTCAGGGGTCAGTGCTGCCACCACTGCTGTTTAACATCTTTCAGTAATGTGGACAGAGGAATCAGTGCACCCTCAGCAAGTCTGCAGATGGCACTAAGCTGTGTGGCACAGCCGACTTGCTAGAGGACAGGGATCCATCCAGAGGGACCTGGACAGGCTGCAGAGCTGTGCCCAGGCCAATCTCATGATATTGAACAAGGCCAAGTGTAAAGTCCTGCACCTGGGCAGGCACAATCCCAAGCACAACTCCAAGCTGGGTGGGGAATGGCTGAGAGCAACCTGTAGGAAAAGGCTCTGGGGGTCTGGGGTGATGAAAAACTCAACAGGAGCCTGCAGTGTGAGTGCAACCCAGGCAGCAACTGTGTGCTGGGCTGCAGCAAGAGCAGTGTGGGCAGCAGGGCAGGGGAGGGGCCCCTTCGCTCTGCTCTCATCAGACCCCATCTGGAATCCTGTGTGCAGTTCTGGAGTGCCCAGCATAGGAAGGACATGGAAGTGTTGGAGCAGGTCCAGANCAGTGAGGGTGGTGAGACACTGGCACAGGTTGCCCAGAGAGGTTGTGGCTGCTCCCTCCCTGGAGGTGTTCAAGGCCAGGTTGGATGAGGCCTTGAGTGACCTGTACTAGTGGGAGATGTCCCTGCCTATGGCAGGGGGTTGGAACTAGATGATCCTTGAGGTCCCTTCCAACCTTACCATTCTATATCCTTTTGAGTCTTCCCTGAGTCTCTGTGTATACTGACTATGGGGTAGTCCTTGAGATATTCCCAAGCACTTCAATCAAATGAACTTGAGAGCAAAGTTCATGTTGACAGGTGTCAAGTGCAAAAAAAAAAAAAAAAAAAAAAAAAAAAAAAAAGGGCTTCCCTCCTACCAAGTTCTCAACTGATGAAGTATTGAGCACTCACATAGGGTTTGTCTGAGGTTTTTGTTTAGCTTCACTCTTCCTGAATACTCCTAAAAGCTATGGAAGGGGGAAATAGCAACAAGCATTCACATACGTTGTTAAGGAAGTACCTTTTCCATTCTTGGGTAGTGAACTTGGTGGCTATGAACAGATTATTAACTTCTCTCTTTCTTTTTTTTTCTTTCCCAGAAGAATAAAGTGAGGTCTTGCTTTTTGTTTGTTGATGAATGTGTTTTTCTCCACATTATTATCTTTTTGCACTGAGAACATTTTCAGTAAAAATCTTGTTTAGGAACCACATGAAACTGACACAAAGCATCTGCATTCCCAGATTTATTTGTCTTTTTGCAAAGTGAGTTTCTATTACCATGTGTACCCTTTTAAAAGCTGCTGAGGTATAAAAGCTTTTACCATTTGGTGAGTAGCTGTTTTGCATTATTACTTTATGGAGTCACATCGTAATCTGTCAAACTCCCCTTTATAATTATTAGTGAATCCTAAATGACAGAGTTCAGTCCTTGGCACCTTGTATGACAGTGAAAAACAAGAGTTTTGGTTTTTTTTCCATGTAAGTTTCTTGCAATACAGACTCATTGGCATAGTAATTGACTTTTACTATAATTTATTGCTTATTGCTTTTTGAGTGTTAGCTGGCATTCTTTTTTTTTTTTTTTTTAGTAGAACACAGTACATATTGTTTTTGCAAAGACAAATGTGTTTTAATTGTACTATACCAATGAGATATCTTGGGGTTTGTGTTTGAGAAACCTGAGGTGATTGGTTTTCCCCACAGTTTTTGTTGGTTTTTTTTTTTCCTCTCCAGTAAAGATCAAATTGTATTTTAAGCTGGTAAGTGAGCAACAGAGTATATTGCTATTATACAGGTAAAGAAATTAGTATAGACCAGATATTACACACCCTGCAGAAGGTCTAACCTAACCTGAACTAGCATTATTCAAGTGTCAGGAGCCTTCACTTTCCAAGTATTTTAGGTCAGCTAATTGTATGTGTGTTAAGATCATTTATTGTCCTTTGGATCATATAGATTAGGTTGTTTAGATCCAGTAGATAGTAGCTGAACATGAGGCAGCAGTGTGCCCAGGTGGGCAAGAGAACCAGTGGCATCCTGGCCTGGGTCAGGAACAGTGTGGGCAGTGGGCAGCAGGACAAGGGAGGTTCTGCCCCTGTACTCAGCACTGGTCAAGCCACACCTTGAGTCCTATGTCCAGTTCTGGGACCCTCAATTCAAGAGAGATGTTGAGGTGCTGGAAGGTGTCCAGAGAAGGGCAGCAAGGCTGGTGAGGGGCCTGGAGCACAGCCCTGTGAGGAGAGGCTGAGGGAGCTGGGGGTGTGCAGCCTGCAGAACAGGAGGCTCAGAGCAGACCTCCTTTCTCTCTACAACTACCTGAAGGGAGGTTGTAGCCAGCTGGGGTTGGGCTCTTCTGCCAGGCAACCAGCAACAGAAGAACGGGACACAGTCTCAAGTTGTGCTAGGGGAGGTCTAGGCTGGATTTTAGGAGGAAATTCTTGACAGAGAGAGTGATTGGCATTGGAATGGGCTGCCTGGCGAGGTGGAGGAGTCGTCATCCTTGGAGGTGTTCAAGACAAACCTGAATGGGGCACTTAGTGCCGTGATCTGGTTGATTGGCTAGGGCTGGGTGATAGGTTGGACTGGATGAGCTTGGAGGTTTCTTCCAACCTGGTTGATTCTATGAGTCTATGAATATGAAAATGAGTTTAAGTAACACCAAGGATCTGGTTTAGGCCATGACACAAATGAAAAAAAAACCAAACCAAAACAACTAAATCAAGTCTGGTGCAGTCTTTGTAGATGTGCATTGGATAGGAAGAGACTTGATGGCATGACTTAGAAACAGTCTCAAGTTTACATCAGCATGAGAAAAATGTAGAAATGCAGATGTCAATCACTGGCTGCATTTTATTAAAGTCAGCTTAATAGTTTTGGTTTATGCATATACTGTGCTAAGGCATCTAGCTGAAACTTTCAGATTTCTTAAAAGAAGTAGTTGAGATTTTGCATGACATTAAATTTCAGGACACACTACTGACCATTGCCTGTGCTCTGTTCAGCTTTTTCATCAAGAAAGACATTAATTTCTTTGACACCATCAATAAAATGAGTTTATTTCATTTAAAACATGTTTTATTCTGTTGTGTATATGAATATTGCATCATCTTTATTTTTAAGCATCTATTTTACAGTAATGTTATTACTCATAATAAGTTTCATAGTTGTAGTGCTGACAGCACTGAAAATTGTCCTCTCTTTATGCACAGAGGCAAGCAAAGCTAATTTTCTCATGCTGCAGTCCAGTTTTAGTGCCATGCAGATAGGCAGCATGATCTGTATCACATTTAGACATACATGTCCAGGTATCTGACACAGGAAATTGGACATTACCATTATCTGGTACAAGTAGCTCTCATTCTATAGCTCTGCTACAGTTGCTCTTCAACCTTGCACGGTAAACTGGTTTGTCTTTACTGTTGGCTGAGGAGATGAATACAGGTTCCTTTGCCCTAAGGATTAGCTGAGGAGCACAAAGTGACATGGCAGAACTGGGAGAAGGTCTTTAATTCTTCCAGAAAGAAAACTTCACCCTTCTTGTGGACAACACATTTCTTTCAGAAATAATTTCACTGTTTATGGAGTATTTAAGTGTGACAAAAGAAAATGCACCTGCAGCTTCACAGTGTGACAAAAGAAAATGCACCTGCAGCTTCACAGTGTGACAAAAGAAAATGCACCTGCAGCTTCACAGTGTGACAAAAGAAAATGCACCTGCAGCCTCACAGTGTGACAAAAGAAAATGCACCTGCAGCCTCGCAGTGTGACAAAAGAAAATGCACCTGCAGCCTCGCAGTGTGACAAAAGAAAATGCACCTGCGGCCTCGCAGTGTGACAAAAGAAAATGCACCTGCGGCCTCGCAGTGTGACAAAAGAAAATGCACCTGCGGCCTCGCAGTGTGACAAAAGAAAATNCCCTGCGGCCTCGCAGTGTGACGAAAGGAGACGCCCCTGCGGCCTCGCAGTGTGACGAAAGGAGACGCCCCTGCGGCCTCGCAGTGTGACGAAAGGAGACGCCCCTGCGGCCTCGCAGTGTGACGAAAGGAGACGCCCCTGCGGCCTCGCAGTGTGACGAAAGGAGACGCCCCTGCGGCCTCGCAGTGTGACGAAAGGAGACGCCCCTGCGGCCTCGCAGTGTGACGAAAGGAGACGCCCCTGCGGCCTCGCAGTGTGACGAAAGGAGACGCCCCTGCGGCCTCGCAGTGTGACGAAAGGAGACGCCCCTGCGGCCTCGCAGTGTGACGAAAGGAGACGCCCCTGCGGCCTCGCAGTGTGACGAAAGGAGACGCCCCTGCGGCCTCGCAGTGTGACGAAAGGAGACGCCCCTGCGGCCTCGCAGTGTGACGAAAGGAGACGCCCCTGCGGCCTCGCAGTGTGACGAAAGGAGACGCCCCTGCGGCCTCGCAGTGTGACGAAAGGAGACGCCCCTGCGGCCTCGCAGTGTGACGAAAGGAGACGCCCCTGCGGCCTCGCAGTGTGACGAAAGGAGACGCCCCTGCGGCCTCGCAGTGTGACGAAAGGAGACGCCCCTGCGGCCTCGCAGTGTGACGAAAGGAGACGCCCCTGCGGCCTCGCAGTGTGACGAAAGGAGACGCCCCTGCGGCCTCGCAGTGTGACGAAAGGAGACGCCCCTGCGGCCTCGCAGTGTGACGAAAGGAGACGCCCCTGCGGCCTCGCAGTGTGACGAAAGGAGACGCCCCTGCGGCCTCGCAGTGTGACGAAAGGAGACGCCCCTGCGGCCTCGCAGTGTGACGAAAGGAGACGCCCCTGCGGCCTCGCAGTGTGACGAAAGGAGACGCCCCTGCGGCCTCGCAGTGTGACGAAAGGAGACGCCCCTGCGGCCTCGCAGTGTGACGAAAGAAAGATATAACTCCTCAGTTTGTATTTTGGGTATGAAATCCAGAAAACTTCATTCCAACTTGGAGGCACTTATTTTGCTAAGCGTTTTTTAAAGCAGTGACATGCAAAGCTTGTGAGATTGAAGGAGTCAATGCACTGATGGGCAGAATGTTTTGGTTTTTTAAGAGATGTTAAATGGGCAGGCACTTCAGGAAACAATTGACATTGACATTAGATGATCAGAACTGGACGTTTTATCTTCTTGTTACAGCCTGAGAAAGCAACAGGCAACAACTGAGTCACAAAGGAAATTAGGAAAAGTGCTTATGATAAGACTCCCAATAAAATCCCCCAGATTTACAGGGAAGGAAGGAACCATAAGGAAGTTGTGAACAAGCTGAAAACTTGGCTGCAGCAGCTGCTGGGTAGTATATATCTTTCAATGACAGGCTAAGTCTTTTGTATTGTCAGGTTCTACACAATAAAAGAGATAACCGGGGAAAGCTGCAGGAGGAGAACAAAAATCTGAACAATTCATTCAATAAAATGAATTCATAACAAACACTGAGATTTGCAAAGGCTGTGCAGAACAGAAGACGGAAATATGTCTGGCAAGTGTCTGCCACAACAGCCGTGCCATCAGGCAGCTGGTGAAACAGGGATCAACTCACTGAATGAGTCAACCCACTGAACTATTCTGACAGGGAATCATAGAATGTCAGGGACTGGAAGAGACCTCAGAAGATCATCCAGTCCAACCCCTCTGCCAGAGCAGGATCACCCAGAGCAGATCACACAGGAACACATCCAGACAGTTCTTGAGTATCTCCAGAGAGGGAGATTCCATAACAGTATTCCAGTATCACAAAAGTTGGAAGAGACCTCAAAGATCATCAAGTCCAACTCATTACTATAGACCTCAAGACCAGACCATGGCACCCACCTTGAACACCTCTGGGGATGGTGACTCCAGCACTTCCCTGGGCAGCCCATTCCAGTAGTGAATGACTCTCTCAGTGAAGAACTTTCTCCTCATTTCCAGTCTAAACTACCCGTGGCACAGCTTGAGACTGTGTCCTCTTGTTCGGGTGCTGGTTGCCTGAAAGAACCTCCTTGGGCAGCCTAGTCCAGTGCTCTGTCACCCTTACAGTGAAAAAAAAAATCCCCCTCAGATTCACGTGGAACCTCTTATGCCTCAACTTCCACCCATTACCCCTTCTCCTGTCGCTGGGGGTCACCAAGTAGTGGCTGGCTCCATCCTTCTGGCACTCACCACTTACATACTCATAAACATTAATGAGGTCACCACTTAGTCTCCTCTCCAAGCTAAAAAGGAGCTCCCTCATGCTCTCCTCGTAAGGAAGATATTAAACTTCCTTAATCAAATTTGTGGCTCTGTGCTGGACTCTCTCAAGCAGCTCCCTGTTCTCCTTGAACTGGAGGACCTAGAACTGGGCACAGTACTCCAGATGAAACCTCATCAGGGCAGAGTAGAGGGGCAGGAGAACCTCCCTTGACCTACTAACCGCAACCCTTCTAATACACCCCAGAATGGCATTGACCTTCCTGGCCGCAAGAGCACACTGGTGGCTCATGGCCATCCTTCCAGCCACCAGGACTCCCAAGTCCTCCTCCCCTTCACTGCTCTCCAGCAGGTCAGTGCCCAATCTATACTGATACAAGGGAAGATGTGAGTGTAGTTTCTTAAGTAGTCCCATTGGGAAGAGACATATACAGATATTATTGCTGTAAGAGTGTTGTTAACTCTGTTTAACTTCATCAGTAGGTGTCCACACTTTAATTTCTGCATGGCACTCAAGCTGTTTAAATAGCCTTATAAGCTCCAGAGGGATAGAGACCTCCCATTGTGGTTGTGCTCAGCAGACTGTCTTTCAAGAATACCTTTTAGATTATGGTGAAGTTACTGGGATAAATCAACCTTTTAATCTGACTGATTAATCAATGAGTTGGGGGTCACTTTTAAAACTCTGCAGACCAGAAGCATCAGAAGGATTAGAATAGAGCCAGAAATGCTGAATAGTAGGATGGGAGTATAATCATGAGTGAAACTGGTATTGATGATGACTTTCTAGGACCAAGCAAAGATATTTGAAGAGAAAGAAAGGGATGAAGGATAAGACAATAAAACTTGAGGCCAGAGGGGATGTAAGTAGATAGAGACAACTCTGAAGGAAAGAATGTTGAAAGTACAGAAAAGAGAAATAGTAATGCATGAGGGACTTCTCAGAGTAGAAATTTCAGGGGGAAAGGGTAAGGTATGAGTGAAGAAAGACATTGATAGGAATGAGAACTCTTGTCTCTTCAGATATTGCAGACTACCTAAATGCCTTTCTTCTATTCAGATCAATAGAAAATCATTCACTGGTTTCAGCAAGGAGATCAGTTCAGCTGCAAGGATGCAGATTCTCAGCAGAGTGTGGGGTGGCATGGAGGTGGGATAGGTCCAACAACTATAAACTGTATTAGGTAAATAGAATACATCTTCAGGATATGTTTAATAAAGGTAACTCACTTGAGGGTGGTGTGGGGAGGTGGGAGAATGAAGTGAGATTCCCCATCTGCTTGTGGTCCTGACAAGAGAGCTGCACCCTCATGAGATGACATTGCCTCTGAATTTAACACCTCAGTTACTCACTTAAACTGACTATTCTTCACAGTCTTAGTTTGTCCATTTGCAGAAGCCTGTCTCAGGATTTAAAATTCACCTCTTAAAACTGCATTTTGGTTTAATGACACAGGTCTTGTTAATGTTAATTGAAGTTTGCTCTCCAAGTCCTCGGAAAATCACTTCAGATTTTATTCTCAGCTTTCAGTCTGTATCCTCACTTCCCTCCAACTCGCTGTAAAAAGTACTTCTGGTTGTCAGGCAAATACCACTTCTAATTAATTAAACTTTAAAAGTTCTCTCTCCTTATATAAGCAGAGGAATATTTAGTTAGTGTAATGCCTCTCTTTGTCTATAGGATATATGGATCATTGAGTATCAGCTGCAGAATAACTCCACTGTAAGACAGCACTCAGGAGCGGTCTGCGTGTCAGCTTACCTTTATTAATCCTTCATTAACCTTTTAGCACTCAACTTCCAACTTCCAGTATCACAGAGCAGACATCACTGATGCAGTCTAATCAATAGTTCCTCTTACCACAGGACTCTAATACAAAACAAGAAATGATAGCTTTGCTTTTCTTTCAGACCACACACCTTTGCTTAGGATGACAACTGAAATTCATTGAGAACTGCTGCTTTTTTGTTGTTGTTGTTTAGCATTTCTTTTGCAATTAATTCTTCCCCCAAACATAACATGCAAATATTCTGTGTATTCTTGATAGCAGTTCTATTTTCCTCAAGCACAAGCTCTATGCCTACAAATATTCATGTCTTGGAGTGTTCAACACTATTAAATTTGGTGGTTTGT
>VWZE01001778.1:867733-896661 GCA_013396675.1 Eubucco bourcierii | reverse complement strand
AATAAATATATTTATATGTTTATTTTTATTTACATTTTAATCCTTTTATTTATTTTCTATTTGTTTAAAGATTTTATGTTTTTATTTTCTATTTATTTACATTTTAATTTTTAAATTTATTTTCTGTTTAAATATTTTGGTTTTATATTCTATTTATTTACATTTTAATACCTTTATTTATTTTCTTTTTAAATATTTTATGGTTTTATTTATTGTCTATTTAAATATTTTATGGTTTTATTTATTGTCTATTTGTTTAACTATTTTATGGTTTTATTCATTTTACATTTATTGATATTTTATCTATTTTTCTTTGTATTTATATATTATATTTATATTGTTTTTCTTTTTACTTTTGTCCAAATCATGTTTCTTAAAAAAAAAACCCAACCCACAATAACTTAGCTGGGCTGGCTCTTGCTGCAGAGGTGCCACACTTTGACAGTGTATTAAATTAATCACCTTTAGGATGCTATGCTTTAGTACCACGCTCTGAGTGGCACACATTAACTGTCTAAATGCTGTGCTTGTTCTCCAAAGTGCCATTTAGCCACCAGGCTAGGCATGGCAACATTTTAGTCATCTCCAAAATGTATCAGTCTTCTGACAGAGTCTCTAATTTTACTAAAAATACTTAGGAAATTGAATCAGTATAAATGTCTTCTAATTTTCACTGACTAAAAATGGTGATCCATGTGTCACAAGTGCCTAGCTAGGCATTCTGTAATCTACTCACATAACAGAGCATTTCAAATACCTGGCATATGTAGTCCAAAAGCATAAAGCTAAAGAAAATAATAATAATGCTATGATATCTAGCATAAAATGACTTTCTCATTGGTTCCATTACGTTATTAATCTTTCTAGCCGTTATTCATGGCATATTTTCCTCTTTATTACCTTCTATGCATTTCTTTACAGCCCACCTCAATGATACTCAGTTTATATAATACCCAAAGTCTTGAATATGCCAGATTCAAAATGTCTGCTCTTAGTTTTCAGGGTCCTGCCAACAAAATCATTTAAGCCGCAAGTTCATTTCACACTGCTGAGCGCTGGGCTTGCAGCTTCGTTTGCAGTCACTCTTCTGTCTGAACAGATCTCCACAGTTCCTCCATTTCATCATTTCCCCCTCCCAGTCCCACTTCATTTGTGCTCCTTTCATGAGGCGTAGCATTTCTTGTAATGCAGTGTATATTCTTCTGCCCTGGCTTGTTTTGTGGTGAGCATGTAAATGCACTGGGCTTTGCTGAGCTTTCTCGGCTATCTTTTCTGAGGTGATCATTGCAGTTCTCATCCCAGACATTTTGTGCTTGCAGAAATTAAAATGTTAAAGAGAGCAAAACTACTCCTGGCTCTATTATGTCATTTAATCAGAAATAGTAATTTGACAGAAAAAGGCAACTGGTGTGTATCCAGACTAACACTTCAGACGCAGTCATTTCTGACCAGGATGTTTTTCAGTTGTGATTGTTTTGGCAGACAGAGACTTTCCTAACACCACAGAGAACATTTGTAGTAACTTCTTTTTTAAAAAACAACTACCAAATCATGTGTATTTCACTACCTCATGGATAAAATTAACCCCATGGATAAAACTGCCATGGGTTTTTTGGTTAGTGATAGGAAGCTGTGTGCACTTTCTTAACCTTAAGAACATTAGTGTGATTTAGACTTAGCTCAGCTAATAGTTGGGTCTCTAATAATTGACTAAGGTATGATTTTTTACTTAATGTTTATGGTTTGACTTTTTTTTTTGACTAAGGTGTTCTTTACTTAGGAGGAAGTTCTTTCCAGTGAGGATGGTGAGACACTGGAACAGGTTGCCCAGGGAGGTTGTGGATGCTCCCTCCCTGGAGGTGTTCAAGGCCAGGTTGGATGAGGCCTTGAGTGACCTGTACTAGTGGGAGGTGTCCCTGCCTATGGCAGGGGGTTGGAACTGGATGATCCTTGAGGTCCCTTCCAACCTTACCACTCTATGATTTTATTTTGGGGCGGTTGGGGGAATTGTGTGGGGTTTTTTCCCCTCTTCTTTCAATGAATATACCTGTCCTTCCATGCCGCTGTCTTTTTCACCACCCATCTTGCTTTTTACCCAAATTCTGTTCCATTTTGCTGCCCCTGCTAAGCTACAAATTTCCAGACCTAGTTTTAAACAAACCTGTTACAAACTTTTAGAAAGGTTTGCTTGTCCCACAGCAATTTAGCTTTCATTTTACTTTCTCTAATAGACATTGCATACCTTGTCACTTCAGTTCCATTATGTCCTGTCATTTATATTATAAGTCATTCTTGAGTTAATCAACATCCCTACTAACAACGCCTGTTAATGTGACACCTTGTGATGTTCCTTATTCTGTGACCATTAAATTTTAAAGCCAGCTCCTGTTATACCTCTCCCTCTCTGAAAGTGTTTTTTGTATTTTACTCTTTATTTTCTCGTTATTTTCCCCACCCTCCATGTCATTTTAATTTCCTTTATCTTGCATACCCTTGTCAAATGAGTTTAACATTGTGGTACTTGTTTTCTATTTTTGTTGTTTGTTTGGGTTTTTTGTTTTTCTTGCTTTGGAAGCAATGTTCTCAGATGCCTAAAAGATCATTTATTCTAATGGTACCAGTAATTATTTGTATGAAGGTAAAGCCCACGGGACCCAGTGAAGTGAGTTGCTATTATCCTGAGTGCTGTACAAACACAGTTGTTGCCAGAGGTCAACAGGACACAAAGTTATGATTTTGGTTGCACATTTAATTTAAGAAAAGATGTAACGGAGGATCACAACAAAGGGGATAAGATGAGTGAAAGATACCACTACAGAGCAGTCAATACACTTCGGCTGAACTCAAGGTTCCTTTTCCACACTTCTCAGGCATCTTTGGAACCTAATTCTCTGTAGGCTCTGCAGAGAATTGGGGTAAAGTCAGCAAGAATGAAGCACCGTGGGTGCCTTCACTCTAGGCTTCTGTGGCCAGCTTGACACCTTCAGACTCCGAACTCTTGGGATCACTCAGACTTGACATAGCTTCGTATCTCAGGACAGGTAAATGCTTGCACTGAGCCAGTATCAAGACTTCTTTCCTATGAGTAGTGCCCATTGCCATTTGTAAAGCCTGTTTGTCCTTATAGATCCAACAAATCAGAAGTAAGGCTAGGAAATACCAGTTATCCAGTAAGCTCACACTCTTGACTGAGAGATCTGATGAGTCAGATGAAGTTTGCCATCTTGCCCCTATCCTTACAGCCCATAGGTTCTAGTTCAGGCTTAGCTTTAAGGGCAACCCGTGGGTGTTTTTACCATTTATTGTGGAAACTCACTGTCAGGACTACAACCTGATGCTAGCATTTGCCTGGATTATCTTGTGAGCAATTAAAACTATGGGGTCTGACACACAAAATAAATTGACCCTGTTCTTCGACTAATGCTCTTCAAATATTGGCTGAGTATCAACACTTTACTGCTCTATTTGTGTATACAAAAGACACAGCAGCGAACTTTAGTACCGCCTGCATTCTTACCTTCTTTCAGCAGAAGTGGCAAAAAGAACAAATTTCTTTGTTCCAATTTCCATTCAACCCACCTCTTTCAAACTAGGCCAGCACATCAACTTCCAAATCCTTTTAGCTGGGGAGTGGAACAGTATTACCATACCTACTTAATTCTTTCTTCACAGGTCAGCCTATCCAAGGTCAGCCCATTCAAGTCACTGGTATGTTGTTGCTTATCTCTGAACTGGCAGCAACCTAATTACATCATTTTTGCAATGCAGTGTTTACAAATAACTATCATATTTCAGGGCCCATTGCACAGGAAGCCAACTCACAAAGACTGCAGCTGCTTTGGCTTTTTCACTGACTTATACTGTAGGCTTGTACCTACAGGTCGCATCTATAGTTAGAAGTTACGTTGCTACAACTTGAGTGAGGACCTTGTTATTTAGATGTAGTGTGCACCTTGATGTGAAGATACAGGTATAGATTTGCTTTAGATATAGACTGCTGGAGTCCATTTCTGTGTGTAATATCTATGCCAATACAGCTAGCACCTTTATAACTCTATGATCGTGAGTGCTCTGAGAAGATTATACAACTTTAAATGCAGTTACAGTTACAGTGGGAGAACTTGCTGTTTAAGATGAGCTTCTTTGGTTCCTCTAATCACCCAGCCTTTCTCAACCCTAAAAACTTCCAGAATTTCCCTTCTAGTTAAATATTTGAGCTGCAGATCATTTTTTCCTGAGGTTATATTAGCTTTCATTTTTCCTGTGTTAAATCTCATGAGTGGTTAGGCAGCTTCTTTATTACTCTCTCTCTAATCTTTTAACCCTCTGTTCACTTTCTGCTTTCCAAATCCTTTATGCTAGAACCAAAGTGAAGTCTGGAACATACATGCACACAACTACCTGCCTTTTAAATTGCTGAAGGCATCTTTTTTTTTCCTGAAGACTGGGAATAGATTTGCTTTCTACACAGCTTTGCACTGCTGTAATGTCACTGGTTTCTATAACATTGCTTAGTAGGAGAGAAGAGTCAAGCAACAAGATCCTGATTTGAAAGAAAAGAATGTATTGACTTCAGCAGGCTTAAGATTCAGTCATAAATCTGTAAAACCAAATGATAGGGTCAATGGTTTAGTACTCTATAAATTTTGTTTAATAAATGGATGCAAAATTTGATCCTAAATGTCTCCATAAATTTATTCCTCTCTTTTCTCATTCTTTAAATCAATATAGATGAAACACAAGGAAGGTATCAGTGTCAAGCTATCAATACTTCTGCCAGTGTTGTCTTTTGTTTTATATGCCTTTCCCTTTAAATCTGGAAATACAGATATCTCTACGTTGTTCCATTTTTATAACTATTTAAATTCGCATTCAGAATTATTTCTCTGGGTTTATTTCAGTTAGAGCTTTAAAAAAAAAAAAAAAAGAGAGAAAACAAATGCAAAAATCACTCCTTGAGAGGAAAAGAATTTGTCTGCAAAATTTTAACCCCGTGTGATGTGTGTTGTTGAAACAACTGTTTTAGAGACCCAGGGAAGGGAAGCTCTGTAACGGCAGCAATGACAGCGTTAATGGTGCTACTGCATCATACAGAGCCTGCAGAGGGCATGCAGGCCTTCTTCAGAAAGATATGGAAGGACGTTGATGGATCTCATAAAGCTGACAGGTCATTGCTATCCATTGTCTTGCAGAACGGATTAATAGATTCATTGGTTCTTACGAGACAAAACTGTTCGCGGCAGATAGAATTTATCCTGAAAAGTTGCTGCATTCTGCTTGCTGGTACAAAATCTGCTTCAGCTTTCCATCTTTCTGTTGTTGGCAGGTACTTCTAGAAGAAACACAGAGAACTCGTTTACTGTTATGGGTCTCTGTCCTCACTCATAATTAGAGTTATTAGACAGATTTTTTTTTTAAAGCTCTTTTTGTCCGGAATGGAACATTACACAGACCCCAGGGGCGCAATTAATCACCCTGCAGATATGTCAGCAGTGTGATACAGGAGTTGGTAAATTTAATACCATTTTTTAATGTTGGATGGGAATCAAAAAGGAACTATTTGGCAAAACTCCCTAGATCATTACAAAGTTGTCTACTGTGGCACTCCAACCTTGACAGTCACAGATCAGCTGTGGAGGAAACTTTCAGAGCCAAAGGGGACTTGTAAAATCAAACTGATCCGCATTCTGCTGTCTGGAATATTTCCACTTGAGGCACTCTGGTGCAGTTGTTATAATAAAGAAGGAGGGAAAAAAGGGGGCAGGGGGGGAAATCAAATGCCTTTTACATCAGTGAAACAAACAGATCAGTAGTTTGATGCTTCTAACATGGGTGAGCAGTTAGAATTTGTGTGAACGTTCCCTTTGATGAGATTGTGTGATGACTTATCAAGAGCACGTGCAGGGTTCATAAGCTGGTGCTACATCACCTTGGAACTGATGTAACAACTCTTTGTTCATATCTTTTGTGTCCACTACTTTTCAAACCAAGTGCAAAAAAAAAAAAATTACAAAATCCAAAAAGCTGATAGGAAACACTCCTAGCTTATGCCCTGCTGTTACAAACCAAATGTCAGGAGAAGGTACGTGCTCCCCCGAGTTAATGCTTCTTGCAGCCATGGTTTTGTATTATATCACTCATTGCAGAAGAGTGGGAAATGTTTGGCAATAACTCTCACACAGTATTACCAGGCTCATAGTGTTACTTGAGAAAGTGTCTCGAGTGGGTTTGATTACTATGGTTACTTCTTGTTCTCTTCTTTGTACTGGATCTTCATCTTCTCTCACTTAACTGAAGTGTGGTTACAAGTTAAAAACAGAAACTGCTTCACTCTATAAGGTTTTTGATCCTTGACTAACAGGGGCACTAGTGTCAGCTTAAATCCTCTCTTTTCAAGTCCATAAGGGAATCCTGTTGAGTGATGAAAACAGCGATTCCTTGGTCAAAGAAAACCAAAACAATGTCAGGCATATTTCATCGTCTTTCACAAGCTGGAGGGGAGACAAGCACATAGTTGTCAAAGAAAAATAGTAATCTGGGTGCTGAACTTTATTGCCAACACAAATGTCATCCATGAATGTCATCTGGGAAAGCCAGGTCTTGTGTTGGTCACAGCAAAAGGAAAGGCTTTTTGACAAAAGTGTTGCTTCAAAAACTGTTACATTTATGGACTTCCAGGGGGGAAAAAAATGGAATTCATCTGTGACTCCCTAGGGCAATTATTGGCAGGTGACTAGCCAAGTGAAGGACAGTTGAAGGACATGGAGCGCGTCCAGAGGAGGTCACCGAGATGATCAGAGGGCTGCAGCAGCTCTCCTATGAGGACAGGCTGAGAGAGTTGGGGCTCTGCAGCCTGGAGAAGAGAAGGCTTCCAGGAGACCTTAGAGTAACCTTCCAGTATCTGAAGTGGCCTACAGGAAGGCTGAGGAGGGACTATTGACAAGGGCTTGGAATGACAGAACAAGGGGCAATGGGTTTAAACTGGCAGAGGGGAGATTGAAAGTGCATGTTAGGAAGAAGTTCTTTCCAGTGAGGGTGGTGATACACTGGCACAGGTTGCCCAGGGAGGTTGTGGCTGCTCCCTCCATGGAGATGTTCAAGACCAGGTTGGACGAAGCCTTGAGTGACCTGTTCTAGTGGGAGGTGTCCCTGCCTGTGGCAGGGGGTTGGTATTGGATGAGCTTTGAGGTCCCTTCCAACCTTAAATTAAAAAAAAATAAAAATGGATGTAAACCAGGGGGAAAAAAGGCTCCCATGGAGGTGGAAAGGTACTTCTGATGTACTCTATCTCTCTGGAGCTGTTCCAATTTGATGCTTGAGAGATCATGGTAATTTTAAAATGCTGTTTATGCTTTGGTGAGAGATCATGGTTAAATGAAGACCATGCATCAATGAATTGGCACATCAATGAACTGGAGTATAGTCTACTCAGTTTATGAAGACAAAATCTTCAGACTGCCTTTTGACATTAATTCTGGATGGTGGATGTGGATAAAATGGGAGGTGTCCTCATTTCTAAGGGGTTGGATGGGATTTAGCACAATTGTTTAGCTGCACCTCTTCTGCATTGAGTTATATAGGCCTACAAATCCTTCAATATGTATCTGTATTTCATGGCTGTATTGTGGCACTGAAATGCTCTAGATAGGGGTTAAGTTAATGGTAATAAGGGGTGTGTGTGTGTGTGCTGGAATTTCTAACTGAGGTGTTTAATGGTAATGTAAGTTTTAGCTCAAGCAAGTTCCAGTAAACATATACTCACTCTCCAACCTACAAGTTCTGACCAATGTCTTCTTTCCCTTTCAAAATACACAACAGCATGGCTAAAGAGCTTCTGGGGGTAACCTTAGGCTCTGGTGCTATTTTTTACTTCTAGTGCTGCATCTTGCTCTCTGCCTTTAGGAAAAGTACATATATGCTCATCAGTTTGCTGTTACAGAAATCCAGGAAAAAAAAGGGGAGGGATGACTGCTCCTTGGGGTTTCTCTAGTTCTTTCTTCTACCCAGGTACACTCTCATCTTTTAAATACAAAAAAATCTGAGTTTCTAATCACTGATGGTAACAGCTATGGAAAAAGGCTTTGTTACAGGAAAAAAAAAAAAATAGAACCTCCTTCCTGCATTCTAGCCTTCAAATTACTGTACAATAGCAGCTTGGAGTAGCCTGTCCAACCTCATCCTCAGTAAAGCCAGGTTCAAGGAATGTAGATTGATTTATTCTTCAGATGCAGCCTGTTCCTGGTGGTGTATGTAAAAGGTATAGGCAGAGGCATACTCTGCAAAGGCTTTTAGTGATCCCAGCTTGACCATTATAACTCTTTTGCTAGGAAGTATTCCCCTTGCATCCTCCTGCTTATGACATTCTCCTTCAACCATTTCAGTTGCAGCAAGTCAGATAAGCGAGCTCTGAGATTTAGGCAGGGTGAGCCAACCTGGCTCATCTTCACAGAAACATGTTAGGGAGTGATTATGTGAGCAATGGAGTCAGGAGACACCAGGCTGAGTTAGAGATGAGGGAGGAGAAGGAATAATCTTGAGGAGAAGGCCAGTAGTGAGGAAGGGAATCAGTTGCACTGGCACAGCTGGAGCTAGACAGCAAAAGCTATCCAGTGCTCAAACACCATTGTGCTGGAGACTGGGGCAAAAGGTGTAGAATAGTTTCCAGGGGCTACCAAATGATTAACAACATCCCTGGTTTTGATGGCAGGTGATGCAGAAATGGTCCTTTAGTATGTCTCGAGAACATGCTGTGACAGCAGGTGGTGCCTGCTGTGGAACAAGGCATCTTTAGCTGTACTCTTCACCTCTTTCCTCAGTAGTGCTCTATCAGAAAGTCCACTACGCTCACAGCAGAGGGAGGCAAAGGAGTTTTGCATATTACTTTGCCAAAAAAAGAAAAATCAAATTGGGTGACTTTGCACTGAATCACACAGAAATGCTCATCCAGCTACATCTACTGCCTCTGCTGTGGGGCTTCTCTTCTCCTGTAGATGTGCAATAACAGGAGGTGACATTTTAAATGCCCTGGCTGTAGGTTTTTTCCCAGCCAGCAGCTGACTAAAGCCTGACCCATTTATTTCTAAACTGCTGCTCTGCCATTGATGCAATTACAAAGAGATCAGCTCTATGGTGCAGACAAAACCCAAACTGATCTTTAAGGCTTTTGCTGCTGCTCTTCAAAGTAGCCTATTTCTAGAAAGAACTGGAAGGCAACTGGGATGCTGGCGGCTTTGGCAACATCATGCAAAATATGCTTTTGCAGAAGGTGATGTGAAATGAAAACATTTATTCAGAGGAGTTATATTTCGGTTTTCTCTGTTTCCTAGTGCCAAAAGGTGAGTGAGCATATTGCAGGCCTTTGTCTGTGTCTAATCCCAGGCAGGTGGAGGCTGTGGGATGATTCTCCAGTTGAATTACAACATTCTTGCATCACGAGCAAGGTATTGCAATGCCAGGAGGCTGGCTGCAGTGTGCCAATAGCTAAGATTTCGTGTAAAGGAAATAGAAGCTCTTTCATTCTCTCTGTGTCTCTCACCTTTTGCTTTTAGGAATAGAAAAATAAAGAAGCATTGCAATGTCACAGTATTAAAATATTTGCATTTTAATCTCCCTTTCTTCAAACTTTCCCTTCGCCATATCTGTGTCTTCTTATTAGTGCCTCCTTTAATTCCTAGTTTTGTTTCATAAGGCCTTCTTGCTCTTTTCTTCCTCTCTTCTTTGCTTGTCTCTGACATATAACCTTTCTATCTTCCTTTTCCTTGCAATTTATGAAATTCTAGTTTTCCATAAGATTTCTCATATTACAGGGCTACTATCTAAATGCAAATGTTTAAGGGAAAACACAAGAAGATAAAGTGAAGTACTTCATCACTGAAGCATGCATTCAGCAGGCTTCAACATTAAGATAGTAGCAACTAGGAAAAAAACCCTACTTGATAGTAATCCTTAGTAAAAAGGTCTTAAAATTACTGAATTTTGATCAGAAAGAAAGTTTTCCTTTGTGTATCTCTTTTTTTTTCTTTCTTATTGTTCATGGGAACATACTTGAAAATAATGTTATATGCATTCAAAAAGTGTCCAACAAGCCAACAGTAAAATACAAATTGTGCATCTGTGATGCCTCGCTCGATCAGCACATTTAGAGTGCCAAAACGACCATTGTCTGCTCCTCTATAGAGCCTTCTGTTCAGGAATTTATTCATATCACCTGTTTATGAAATGCATTCAAACCAAAACCATCATAATTAGGCCTTTTTGCCAGAATTTCAAGAGAATTAAAATTCAACTCTTCCCTGTAATTTTCATCTGTTTCAAATCAGAGCTAACTGCAGAGCTGAAGGAGCTGCTTTTTTTTCTTGGCTCCCAGGATCTGATTTAGATCAACTTTTTGATAATATCATCTGAGATGAGTTGATATAAAGAGATTTCCGAGACAGGACTGGTGGTGACAGTGACAGGCACCTGGAATTACCTATGACAGATGGACAGATAGGTAGAACAAGCAGTTTTAAATCAGTTTTTCCAGGAAACAAAATCTTCCACATCTCAGATCTGCAGAGCAGTTTAATTCAGTTTCCCCTGGGAAACTCATCTATAACAGCACCCTTAATGCCATGAGCTGTGTTTTAGGTAGTCAGCATTTTCACAGGAAGGAGTGACTCCCCTACCACCTGAGTTTGTAGAAGCTCAGCTGCCTTTGGCTTTCTGACACTTCATGCTCATCGCAGAAGCAACAATCCCTGAGGCACAACAGCTCCTGCTGCCCATGGTACCCTCCTGCCTTGCCACCACATCCAATCTTTGTGAGTGGTTTTCTCCAGGCAGTCATGCCTCATGGATATGGTCAGGTGGTGCTGAGCAGCTTCCCAGGCTGTGGCAAGGACCATAGGAGTGTCTGTGCCAATGGTCCCTTGGCCACAGGCTAAATGGCAGACTGATTGTCATTTGCCCCTAGGACAGACAGGATGTATCCATACTGAGTACTCAATGACCCTGTGTATCCTTTTGGTCCCATGGTATGGCATTAATGCATCCGTATTTTGGGGTGTGTTTTACACTCAAAAGTGCCTAAGGAGCCAGCAGTGTGCTCAGGTGGCCAAGAAGCCCAATGGCATCCTGGCCCAGATCAGGAATAGTGTGGCCAGCAGGACTAGAGAAGTCCTTCTGCCCCTGTACTTAGCACTGATTGGGCCACACCTTGAGTGTTGTGTCCAGGTTGGAGCCGACCAGTTTAAGAAAGATGTTGAGGTGCTGGAAGGTGTCCAGAGAAGGGCAGCAAGGCTGGGGAGGGGCCTGGAGCACAGCCTTGTGAGGAGAGGCTGAGGGAGCTGGGGGTGTGCAGCCTGCAGAAGAGGAGGCTCAGGGCAGACCTCATTGCTCTCTACAACTACCTGAAAGGAGGTTGTAACCAGGTGGGGTTGGGCTCTTCTGCCAGGCAACCAGCAACAGAACAAGAGGACACAGCCTCAAAGTGTGCCAGGGCTGGACATTAGGAAGAAGTCGTTCACAGCAAGAGTGATTTGCATAGGAATGGGCTGCCCGGGGAGGTGGTGGACTCCCCATCCCTGAAGGTGTTTAAGAGGAGGCTGGATGAGGCACTTAGTGCCATGGGTTAGTTAATTAGAAGGGTTAGGTGATAGGTTGGACTCGATGATCCTAGAGGTCTCTTCCAATCTGGTTAATTCTGTGATTCTGTAAACCTGAGAACTGTCATAGCTCACTGGAGTGATGTTTCTGGCATGCCTCTAAGGATTTTGCTCTCAGACATGACACAAAAGCTTAATATGGCCTTGGATTTGTTGTCCTGGGTATTTTACACAGATATATTTGGAGGATTTTTATGGAGGGGGAAAAAAAAAACAACAAAGGATGACCTGGTAGTCTTGCCTGCAGTGAGCTGACACTTGAGGGAAGCTCCCCCACATTTCACCCAAATTAAATCTTGGAGGGAGCAAATTGAATTAGTCCCAAAGAGTAATCCAAGGGCAAAATAACACACACAGAGTGGTGATGATCAGTGGACCAGGGCCTTTTATTGAACTGGAAAGCCAGGTTATTTGAGAGTGGAGCCGCACTGCAGGTATTAAGACACTTTATTTCTATCATTCTCAATGGAGACCTAAATCCACACAAGGGTATTGGTCTAACTTGTCTGAAGCAGTAGACAAGTCAACCTACTCTCAGGCTGCAAAATCCAACTAAAAGTCACTAGCTAGCTGAAAATGAGTTTTATGCTCCTACTCTGTTTCATTGCAAATATTGAATCAAAGCTCAGGATCAGAGTCTTCGTGTTCCGCATGATACTCTGCAACCCTAAAGCTAGCTTGAACTTGAGACCTGAGCCAAAACACCATCTGAGCACACTGTGAAAATGACAGTCTTCTCTCTGCCATGGACAACAAGTGCTTGTAGGGAGCTTAGTCTTTGCTTGTACTCCTTTTCCTGGAGGCAGACCAGGTCTTAAAAAAAAATAAAAATCAGGTTAACACTGGGGTACTGCCTGCCCTTTTCCTAGTCTGAAGTATTTGAGGAAGAAGACTGTCTTAGGCCTTTCATTTATGATACTCCCACACCAATATTTGCTTTGCTTTTATTCTTTAACTGTTCTTTAGAAGCATTTTTCTTCCAGTTGAAACAGAGTCTGTGAAGGAGGTGAGCATTTACCCTATATGTCCTGAGCTACCACTACAGCTGCTGACTTTAAAGGGCTGTGGAGGGAAAAACATATTTTCAGTCTAGTCTTACTTTGCCAGTTAATCACTCTAAGAATATATATCAGCAGAAATGCTTGAATTATGGTCACAAAGTGTTGTACCATTTTTACCCAGCTATGGGCAGGTTGGAAGCTAACAAATCTGTATTTTCAGCATATCCTAAATCAATAAAAAAGTGCCAGAAAAAGAACATGCATAAGTGAAAAACCAAACATAAGTGGGTTGGCCTCAGGATATCATTATTTATTGAAACAGATTTTTCTTTTCCTTATGGTTTTAGAAACAAATGGCAGGTGCAAACAAAGAATAAAATAAGTCATAATTAGTTCTGCAGACTATTTTGAATCACACAGCTGAGATCTGGATAAATAATTCAGGTTTTGCTCAGTAATTCTAAACCCAAAATCCATTTCTAAACCGAAACTGGTTTTTAAATCTGTAGCTCTCAGGTTAGCAGTTTGTGGCAATAAGGTTACCAATACTTGAATTAATCACAGAATCATAGAATGTGAGGGGTTGGAAGTGACCTTGAAAAGCTCATCTGGTCCAGTCCCCAGAGCAGGATCACCTAGAGCAGATCACACTGGAACACATTCAGATACTTCTTGAACACCTCCAGAGCTATCACATCCCATACCATGTTCCTGTTCTTCAGTACAACAATATGGGTAAGAATCCACAATTTCTCTGTTTCAAGGCAGTCAACTTAGAATCATAGAATGGTAAGGTTGGAAGGGACCTCAAAGCTCATCCAATACCAACCCCTTGCCACAGGCAGGGACACCTCCCACTAGAACAGGTCACTCAAGGCTTTGTCCAACCTGGTCTTGAACATCTCCAGGGAGGGAGCAACCACAACCTCCCTGAGCAACCTGTGCCAGTGTCTCACCACCCTCACTGTAGAGAATTTCCTCCTAACATGCAGTTTCAATCTCCCCTCTGCCAGTTTAAACCCATTGCCCCTTGTCCTGTCATTGCAGGACCTTGTAAATAATCCTTCCCCAGCCTTCCTGTAGACCCCCTTCAGATACTGTATTAGAACTTCTGTATTAGAATTACTGTATTCAGAACTTCTGTATTAGAATAGTTGTGGAAAATAGAATCTAGAGGCAAGTTCCTTTCCAAGGTTCTGGTGAGAAGAGGTTCTGGGTGTTTGCAGGAATACCAAACCCAGAAGCCTTATGGGTGAAGGTAATTAGTCGAAATACTAATTTAAAACAAAGCAGCAAGAACACTTGGGAGATGGTGGCAAAAGAGGGACCAATCAGCAGGATTCCTGCAGAGGGAAATATTGTTGTGCTAATCTCCCAGACCTCCTTGAATATGTTAATAAAGGCGAGCGGCCAACGTAATTTATTCTAACCTCCCTGGGCCGCTGACAAAATTCTTTGTGAGAAGCTACGGAGGAGGCTAAGTAGTGATGGATCAAGAAGTGGTGGAGGGAAAGGAGGTGAAGGACAGGATTAAATGGTCAATTTCATCATGTCAAAGGATAGCAGCCGTGAGCCCCGAGGTTCCTGCTCGTCTACTTATTTATTAATCATCTAGGAAACGAGAATTGCTGTGAGGCAGCAAAATTTGCAAGGGATAAAAAAAAAAAAAAAAAAAAAAAAAAAAAAAAATAGTTCAGCCTAAGTTCAGAGATGATTGTGTGCAACTTTGGAAACAAACAGAGCTGTGCGACCTGCTCGCTCTGACAAATGAATTACCAACAACGGCAAAGTAAGGTACACCGGGTGGGGAAAAAAAAATATGGATTACTCAACACCTCACAGAGCTCTAAATTAGCTTACCAGCTTTAGAAGGGGACCTAGTTATCCTTGTAAATTACTTCAGTAAAGACTTCTGCTTAATGTGCAGCTGTACCAGATAAGCAAACATATTAAGATGCATAAAGAATGGGAACTAATAGAGAAAGGATTAAACTGCCAATGCTACAGTCTGATCTGAAAGACTGAGTGCAGTACCAGTGACTCCATCTTATAAACAATAATGCTGATTTAGAGAGGGTTCAGTGAAGGACAATGCAATGATCAAGAGCATTAAAAAGTTCCCTTAAATAAATAAAAAAAAATAAAATAAAATTGAAGGCACTGGGGCCGCTCACCGTGATAAAAGGGTGTCAAATGTGCAAATGGTAACAAAGGCTCGAGTGAAGGTATGTCTTGTAAGGCCCACAGACACAGAGGCAGAGTCAAAGCAATTGGAAAGAACAAAATGGAAGAAGAAATACTCCTTCATGCTGTTTGCAGTTAGATTCTGAAACTGAGGAAATCTTTGGGGTCAAAAAATTGAAGAGGATTAACAAAGAGATTGCTAAACAGGCAGAGAGGTGCCCAGAATTTTCAGGGGTGACAACTGATAGAAATAACTCTTACTTGAGCCAAATGGAGTTAAGGAGGGCTACTGCATCACAAGCTATCCCACATTCCAACCTTTAGGTTTCTCTGAGCACCTTCCTCTGAATCATCCTGGGTGACATAGAAGACAAAATACTAAATAAGACTGATCTGAGGCATTTCCTACAGCACCTAGAGCCAACCTCTCCTCGGTGATGTCCAGTGACAGGACAAGGGACAATGGGTGGAAGTTGAAGCATAGGTGATTCCCTGTGAACCTGAGGAAGTTCTTCCCTGTGAGGGTGACAGAGCACTGGAACAGGCTGCCCAGGAAAACTGTGGAGTCTCCCTCTCTGGAGATATTCAAGAACTGTCTGAATGTGTTTGAGTGTGATCTGCTCTGGGTGATCCTGCTCTGGCAGGTGGGGCTGGACCAGATGAACTTTCAAGGTCACGTCCAGCCCCTGACATTTTATGATTCTATGACTCAAAAATGCTTTCTTTTGATGTCAGATTCCACTTGTAATTCTTAGTTGTGCATTTAGTCATTAGCAGATTTTTAAAGCTATTTCACTATTTATTTGAGGGTTTTTACACTGCTTCTGTACAGTTCTATTTCTTAAAATTGCAATGTAACATAGAAGTGGTGAAAGTAATCACAGAAATCTAAGGATATTGTGTCAACACTTTATCACCAAGTCTTAGATGATCTTATGAAAAAAAATGATAACCAATATTCCTGATAAGAGCTATTTTCCATAAAGCCCTATTAACTGACATTATTTATGCTAAAATCTTGATTATTTTTTTTTCTGATTGTGTCCCACACAGATTTAAGAGAGGCTGATATCAGACTAAGTAGCCTGTAGCTCCTCATATCTCGTTTCAGTGTTTTTAAAATAGCAACACTCTTTACTAGTCTTCTTCTTTTTTTTTTTTTTTTTAATTCCCCACAAAGCAAAATCTGTTCAAAATCAACATGAATATTCAGAGAGCTCCTAAGCCAATTCTTTAATATTATTGGGTGTACATTATAGGGCAAGCTAGATTCTAAAATGTTTAATGTTTTTTGTTTCACATTCTCCCCAGTTACTAATGGAATAGAAAGTATTTAGTTAATCACTGTGAGAGACGAATACATCATGCTAATGATGAATGCTTCTGTTTTTCCTGCATAGTGATTGACAATTTTGCAATCCTGGTCTAGTTCTGGATCTATGCCACTTGAAGGATTTCATTTGTTTCTGATTTAGTTAAAACATTCCTTCTCAACACCATCAGTCAGAAATTCTTCTTACATGCCTTTTAGCTTTCCCTGTTAATTGCCTGCTTTTCCTGACTGCTGGCTTGGGCTCCCTGTCAGAAGTTTCCCTGTGTGCCCCTCTTTGTGTGTGTTTCTGCTCTTGTGGCAGCTGCTTTCACCTTTCCTGTAATGAAATGCTTTCCTTCATTACATTCACAAAGAGTTTCATAGTTTTCTGGCTGTGTCAAGGGGAACAAGTAGAGTGATGCAACTAGAACAGGCCTATGAAAAGAAATGGCAGGCATTGAGTATCTGGCATTCACATCATACTCCTCAGGGGTGTCTCCTTAGGATCAGCTTGGAATCTTGGGCTGAATGGGACCAATGAATAGAGACTATCACAGGATTCACTCCAGGAGCACATCAACTGAGCTCATACACTAACGTAGGTGCACCTTGTAATAAAGAAAATCCTGACTGGATATGTAGAGCATCTGCAACCCTCATTTATCAAACAACCATTAAAAAGAAAATACATTTGAGAACTTATCTTTTTTTTTTTTTCCCTGAATTCCATGTGGGGTGAAGATACATATTTTTTTCCCAAGAGTCATGCTTATTCTTGCAGAATGAACCATGGCTTTTTCTACTGCACCTAATAGAAAACAAAAGTGTCTACTAAAATAAAGGGACAAGCACATGGCCAAAGACAATGTGCAGGGGAAAATCTGATACTTTTTCCAATTTGTAGATTTGTGTTGTTTAATTTTTTTTTTATTTTAAGTCAGGAAGGCTGAGAATGATCAAGTGGATCTGAGTACAGGAAACGGTTGTAATAAGCAGCTTTTTAGTTAAATGTAGCAAAACATTGAAGAAGTAAATTTCCAATCAGGGTAATGTTTAAAATGACCTCTAAATCAAAAATAGTTTGATTGTACTCTGTTTGAAGAAAATTAATTATCCTTCTTTTCCTTCAAAGTATGGAAATTTTTAGGCCAAATCAATTTCCAAGCCAAAGTTAAAGAAGGGCAAAAATAGCACTTTAAAAGCTAGTTGCAACCTTAACAATAGGGAGACTACTGCTTTTTCCACAATAAAGAGAAGGTAGATGTGATGAAACTGCTTGAGAGGTTAACAGATTTGATAATAAGAGGAGATGAACCAAATCTCTAAAAAAAACGGAGCACTCGAAGAGTTTAGCTGAAACTTCCTTCATGTGTGGTTGTGATGGTTTGGGAGTTATCTGCCCCACACACACACTTTGTAAAATCCCCCAGACTAGACTCAGCCTGCTGGAAGTTAAGGCCTGAAGCTCTGTTTACAACTTAACACAATATACAAGCAGAGATAGACACAACAGACAGGCATAGTTACAGAGATATACAAGTTAAAGGTAATACAGAAGCACATTACCCCTCCCAGAAACCAGAGTCCCCAGGAGGGGCTCCCAACCACCCTTTCACCTTCTCCCCACCCCTATACCTTACCCCAGAGTTTGCCTTATGCACAAGGTGAGTTTGGAGGATGGGCAAGGGGGTTAGAAGCAGGGTGGATAGTTAGGTTAGCAGAGAGACCAACAGACCAAACCAGCTAGAGAGACCAAGACTCTCTATGTGTTATCTATGTTTGTGTCCTTTGTTTTATACATCTCAGCAAGCCTATGAGTGAAGTAAACATCGCCACTGTTTGCTTTCCACAGCCTATAATTCTTTTAATAAAAATATTCCAATTAGCCTCCAACCAGCACAGTGGTGTTGCGTAGTTTGTGAAATGGGGACCAGTATAGGGAGGCGCTTTGGGGTGCGCTGCTTCTACAGAAGAAAACTGCAATGTGCAAGCGTTTGCTAGGCAAATGAGCACCCCAAAATGCAGCACTGTATTTCCTCCTCTCTGTCCTCTCATAAATACTGCATGCAAAGCTTATTTCACATGTGGAACCATTGCTTCTCAGCCCAGCATCTTAACTACTTCTGTCAGTTGGTGGTGGACCTGCTGGATAAAGATAAGATGATGAAGATTCAGCCAAGGTGAAATAGCATGTTACAGCTTAACTCAGACTCCCCTGATACCATCAGAGCTGAACTTGGCTGTTGGTTGCACTTTACTTTCTGGATGTAGTGATGAAATACAGTGGTTGAATTACCTTGAGTCACCCATTTGCTGGGCAGTTCAGGTTTCTAAAAACCTTATTTGTGTAGCTGAAATACTGGTGACAGTCATGTATCAGCTCCAGAGCTGAGAGAATGATAATTCCTTTGTGGTGAGGGACCTTTTGCTGCCTTTTGGTTTGTCATTTTTGCCTGAATTTCTTTTGGTTGTTGTTGAATAATTTCTGTAAATACTTTTTATATGCAGGTTATGGGAAGGCAATTTAATTAAAATATCTGATATTAGAAATTCAAAAGGGTCTCCTTTGATTGGAGGTAGCAGGCACATGAGTTTTTGCTAACTGGCTGAGGATATCCCTCAGAATCTACCTGTTAGTAAAAATAATAGTAATTACAAATGCAAAGTTATGGCTGCATTGATCATTCTTGCCAATAAACTGATATGCTGGAATACTTGTGGAAAGCAAGCATCAAAAGGATGTGAATAGTTAATTACAGCTCGTTTATTTGAGCAACTCTTTGCAAAAAAAATGCTTCTGAATGTTCCACCACGCTGTGGTCTTCTTTCCTCTCCTGCCTTTGAGCCTCTTTGTCTGTTGAAGGACAGATTCAATTGGTTTTGTTTCAAGACTTGCCAGAAAGCCATACTCAGTATGAAAGTTCAGGTTATAATATTTCAAGAGAATTTTTAAAAAAAAAAAAAATTCAGGATTCCCTAATTGATTAACATTGGGGGAAAAAAAAATATTTGAAAGGAAAGTAAAATATCTCTTAGCTAACTTTTACAAGCTATGGATATTTAACTCTGGATGGATTTTCCCCAAAGTAGCTCCCTGCTGAGTCCTTATATGAATTACAAAAACTGAAGTGTGATTTATAGCAACCACCTCCTAGTTTAGAATCCCCAGCAGAAGACATCTACCCATTTGATTTCAATGCACAGAAACATGTCTCCTATGATCCTTTTTACAGATGACTTCCAGTTAGCACATGGCCTAATTCAGAGTTATTCACTCTGCTTCAGTCATTAAAGTAAAACTAGAAGAAAAACTACTTGATCTCCATCCATACCCAAACGCTTCTGCCTCGCCAGCAAGAATTCACTGATTCCTTCTGGATAACTGTATTATAGACCTGACTACAGTGGGCATCAAAAAGGCTGAAGATAAAATCTGCATAAAATTTACATAGATTTGCATATATATGCCTGGCCACAAAACATAGCAATTCACATTTCCACATCATAAGAGGGCTAATGGAAGTATTCTCTGTTCCTTTGGTGTGCCTTTCACCCTTTCATATTTTTTTTAGGCATCTGTTTTACTCACAAACTTTCCAAGTTGTCCCTGTGTCCCATCTTTGCTTCAGCAAATTCAGAGACAACACTCCTTCAATTTTTGTCCTTATTGAGACTCTATCCAATTTACATAACTCTCTCATCCCAGAAGATGTTTAAAAACATCCTACTTTGCCATTATTAATCTATTTGAAGAATTTCCACTGCTAGCTTGTGGTAGTTCTCCAATTTTGTCCGTTACCACCCTTGATCATCTCTCTAGTTCTTTCAGAGCTCCTCATGTGTTTTACCACCACTGTGGAAGAAGAGTAGGATGAGGAGAATAATGCTACACTTCCTGGGCTTAGATTCTTGTCATTTAGGTAATTTAAGTAGCTTCTCCATTTTCTGTTAGGCTAACACAGCTGTCACGTGTGCTCAATGACATTCAACCAGCATCCCACATTTATTGGGCTGAGGATGAAAGCTACAGAACCTACCAAATAGATGCTGAAAAATGGAGATAGAACTTTCTGTGTAGTCAAATACACTTGGTGTAATTGTCACTTAACATTTCCTACTTAAATTTTGGTCATATGAAGAATCATAGAATGACAGAATCAACCAGGTTGGAAGAGACCTCCAAACTCATCCAACCCAACCTATCACCCGCCCTAGCCAATCAACTAGACCATGGCACTAAGTGGCCCATTCAGTCTTTGCTTGAACACCTCCAGGGATGGTGACTCCACCACCACCTCCCTGGGCAGCCCATTCCAATGCCAATCACTCTCTGTGTGAAGAGATTGTTTCAAGGGAAGCAATCACGAAGACTGGCATATTGCAGGGGGAAAGTACACAAAAATTCCTTCTTTGGAAACAAACTCAGACAAAGTAAAGATTTAGATATCAGTGAAGTCTACCTCAAGTGAAGGCTGTGCTAAAATGAGGATCAAATGGTTAATAGGTGACTGTTGTTAGGGTAACCTTTACAGGAAGAGAAAGGCGAAAAATAACCTCAGAGTCCTTTCTCTTGGACTCAGAATTGCACTGCAAAAGTTCCAATGATTTCTGTAAGGATATCCATACCAGAGTTAGAGATGTGCTCTGAGTTAGGCCAACAGCAGCAACATTCTTTAAGGGAATCTATTTTCTTATTCAGAGTTTCAGCTGGGCCTAACTGCCAAAGCTAATCATGTTGTTTTTCCCCTAGAGCCCTGATTCAGTCAATTCGGGGGCAAAGATTTTGTATAGAATTTCTTCCCCAATTAGAGATTTCCACAGCCTAGTTTCAAGTGGCTAATGAGAATGTACAGGGATTATAAACACACTTTCTTCTGGGTATTTTGGGTATGATTAATCCTGTTTCCTGACTTCAGAACACTAATATGTATATAATGAAATCTTTCTACTGTTGTCCTCATTTTCTTTGGGTTTCAGGTATGAAAAAAAAAAAAAGGGGTAAGAAGAGAAGTTGATTAGAACTGCTTTTGGCATGAAACAATTGGGTTGGAGCTAGGAAAACGCTTTTGAAGGGATTTTTCTGCCACTCTTCACAAACTACTTGAACTTACAAAATAGCCAATGAAGGCTTAAGAACCTTGTGGCAAATTCTCTGCTAAAAGCAGGTTTATGTATTTCATTTCTCACGCTGTCCCCAAAAGCAAATGATGTGTTCTTGCATTAACAGTCTAAAGGTAGATTGAAGCACAGTTGCAGGAGCAGCACTTATCAAAGCTCTGGTTAAATAGTTCATTGCTTCTAGCTGTGCAAAAGAGTTTATGCATAGTATTTGAAGTGGTTTGATTTTAAGTGTGTCTCTTAATGAATTTAGAATATGGATTGTCCTGAGGAATTCTAACAAAAGCATCCTGTGCATAGCCTTAATATTAATGTCAACCCTTGTAAGTTTATTACTATTACCAGAGCAGAACCTCTGAGGGAAAAAATATTGTGAATCAGAATCACAGACTCATAGAATGGTGAGGTTGGAAGGGACCTCAAGGATCATCTAGTTCCAACCCCCTGCCATAGGCAGGGATGCCTCCCACTAATACAGGTCATGGACTAGTTTGGAAGAGACCTTAAAGATCATCTAGTTCCAAATCCCTGCCATGATCAAGGACACTGTCCACTAGACAAAGTTGCTCAAAGCCCCATCCAACCTGACTTTGTACATCCACAACGCCTCTGGGCAACCGGTACCAGTGTCTCACCACCCTCACAGTTAAGAATTTCTTCCTTGTATCTAATCTAAATCTACCTATTTTCAGTTAAAAACTTGTCTAGAAAAAAAAAAATATTTTTTTTAAGTGCCTGGAATTTCCATCCTCAAGATTGCTTGGCTTCACAGAATCACCCAGGTTGGCAAAGCCCCTCAGGATCACCAAGCCCAACCCATAACCCTATTCCACAAGATTCACCTCAAACCATAGCCCCAAGCACCACATCCAAATGACCTTTAAACACATCCAGGTTGGGTGACTCAACCACCTTCCTGGGCAGCTCATTCCAGTGCCTAAAAGGATCATGTAGGGTGAAGGAATCTATAGCCCAGCTTAAGGATCCTGTAGGATGAAGTGTGTCAGATTAAAAAACGTTTTTCTTTGAGGAAATACACTGGGACCTTCAATATATTCTTTTTACTTAGGAAAACCAAGCACAAACAAAAAACAAACACTATATTTTGTTTTGGCTGCGTATTGAGCCAAATAAGTGAGGTTTTTCTTCATTTAGTATCTTCTGCCAATCTCTAGTCAGGACTAGAGGAAGAGGAGGAAGAGGCTGTAAATTGCCTTACTAGCTCTAGCTGTTAACTTTTGTCAAAGCAACTGTTTCAGCACATCTAAGCTTTCAAGAACAACTGTTCTGTTTCTCTGCACATATGCTTCTAGTTTTCTCTGCATAGTCAATGTCACAGTTATGATCCTCAATTGCTGTCACTTTCAAAAGTGAAACTGAATTCAGGGATGTACTCCAGCTTTTCCAAGTGTGAAACTCTCATCCAGTGCTTACGGTGCAAGCTCTACCTTAAACAAGTGCCCTTTTATGAGTTCCATTACGCAGTGTTTCACATCCATCTTTAGAGAAACAGAGTGAGAGAATTTAACTAATTGCTGAGGTTAATTTGGTCCATATACTTTGACAATAGCAGGTCTGAGGGAAATTAGCATCAATAATTATAATACTGGTGTAAGTCATGAGTCTTATTAAAGTAATTTTTAGCAGTTTAAGGGCTAAAGGGTCATGAATGTCAGGACTTCAATAATATTCTTGGCTTTTAATAAATGGCAAATGTTAGAATTTAGGCTCTTTTTGCACGCAAGATGTATCAGTCGAACAACACAGAAGACACAATGATGATTTTTAAACCAGCACTGCAAAATTAAGAGATCCAAGCTAACTTGGACATGGGTGTTATTAGACTCTATTTATTTAACACTCACTGGTTCTCTCTACTACCTCAATTAGAAACTATTTCCCTTGAGGACAGGCTGAGAGAATTTAGGCTCTCAGCCTGGAGAAGAGAAGGCTTCAAGGAGACCTTATTGTGGCCTTCCAGTATCTAAAGGGGGCCTGCAAGAAAGCTGGGAAGGGATTTTGTAGGGTGTCAAGTAGTGATAGGGCTGTGGGGAATTGAACAAATCTAGAAGCGGTAGATTCAGATTGGTTGTTCTTCACTATGAGGGTGGTGAGACACTGGAGCAGGTTATGAAACCAAATTTCGTAAAGTTGGGATGTTGTTGTTGCCAGCACTGTAAGATATCACAAAGAGATGAGACTAATATCTACCCAAAACAACAGAGAGGTACCTGGGATGCTCCCATTCAGTGGAAAACTAGGCTCATAAAATCTCTTTCAGGCAGGTAATTGGTTTTGGCTTCAATCATATAGTTATGGATACATGAATGGAGTCAAGATGCAGAGTTGTTGTTTGTGTGCCAGCATTATCCTTACAGGCTTTGTAGAGTTCTGCTAAACATAATAAAGAACTTTTCCAACGTCAGTCCTTCAGGCACAAATGGTTCATTAGTATACCAGCATTTACCTTCATCAGATGCCTAGGAAGCCTGTCTTGGTCTCACAGCAGGGCCTTTGCATTTCTTCTACCCTGCTAGGATCAATCTGTTAGAGGCTAACAAAACTGATTTATTTTTATTCTGAGTTTCAGGCTTTTATCTTACTGGCTTCTCTAGCTTACTGTTCCAATTTATAGATGAATTTGCTGTTTATAAACAGTCCAAGAACACTATTGGAGATGTAGATGACTAAAATTAACAGCCACACCTGGTGTCGAACATTGGTGTTGATGCGTCCACAAGAGATGAATTTCCTGGTTTCATTTTCACAAACAGGATTCACAACAGTACCTTACCCTACCTAGGATTGCTGTATGTCTACTCTTGTAAGTCTGCCTTAGTGTTACAATTGCATATCTTCTTTCTTTTCTTCTTTTAAATGCGTCGACTCTGACTACACACTGAAGTAAAACCCTGCTGCCTGACATGGTTTCACGTGTGGTTATGACATGTACTATTTTCTGGCATGCAGAACCCTAAATTTTGGCTTTTGCCTTTGAATACCTCATGTAGTCTCTCAGTCTTACATGATTTGGGCTTATCCAATTTACACCTGCCCTTCAAGGATTTGTATTTCTTTTATGTCTCGATACAGATTTGATGTTATCCCTAATTTGATCTTGGACTGATGTTGGATCTTTTCTCGGCAGCAGTAGAATTTACAGTCATTACACTTCAGAGCTATCTCTTCTAGATAAGACATTGAATTCTTTAGCTCTGTGTTTTGACTGGACTCAGCAATGTTTCACTAACTACTAATCTTAAGCTTTGGTGTGATTTCCTGAAACAAAAAACATCCCTTAGAGATGCAGTCCCTTTTGTGTGTATGGAATCAGAACTCAACAGCCTTCAGATATTAGGTGCAGTTGTGGGGATTATAGAAGCAGGAATGGAGACAATGAATCATCTGGCTGGAATCCCCAATGTAGCCAGTATGACACAAATGTATTTTAAACCCTCTCTTTTTCTATTTAATTCTATTTTTACTCTGAATAATATGGTTTGCTCCAGTCATAGAGATCTTCATTTAAAGGGCTCCCAATCAGAGACTGCACCTTACTGGGAAGTCACCTCGCACCAAAATGTTGTGTATTAATGCTCTGGCTTGGCAAATGTTTCTGCAGGAACAAAAGTGATACTGCAATAGCTGCAGTCCTAAGTTTATGACTCAATGAAGAAGGTAAGAAGGAATGAAAGGGAAAGGCAAGGCAAGGAGAAAGGCAGACATAAAGACATGATCCTCTGACAGCAGAGGGCTGCCGTTCAGTAGTATCCTGCCAGTGACACTACCATTTAGATTTCCCAAGATACTTGTTAATGTCTCATACCATGACATCTTAAAAGGGATCATTACAGTTTATCATGTTGTGATTTGTAGATAAATAGTATGTGATAGACAGTTTTATGGAGATCATAATGACCTTAATGTCAATGGAAAATCACAGACCCTTCAACTGTATATTCTCTGACGTGAACAAGACTTAAGGACAAAACAAGATGGGGAAATATAAATGGTTAAGTGGACTGAGATGAAAACCTACATTCAGATTTGATTTTTTAATAACATCCTTCTTATTAGAAGACTCCTTCACATCTGTGTGTGTCTGTGTATTCTCCAACATCTGGGACAGACACAGCAGAACGGATCACTAAAATTGATCAATAGGTTGAACTTGTGCCATTTCCCGGTCAAGATGTTTACTTATTTGTTCATCAACCACATCACTGTCTACATTGAGGTTACTGGGAATTTCTCTTCATTCTTATTTTACATTCATTGTCCTGCATTTCAATTTTTTTCTAAGGATAGTTTGATAAGCAACTGGCTTTAGTATTTAATTTTCTACCCTTTGCCCCTTGAGAAGGCTTCTGTGTAGTGCCTTCTATTGCACATGCTGCTGCTCTTAAAGAGGTAGTCCTAACATGCATCCTAACAGTACGGTAGGCTTTTGGGATAAATAATGACTTAATTGATCATTTTATGTCAATAGAAGTCTATAAAGTTTAAGCATTATATGGGCCTCTGGTGCTTCCAGCTTCTCCATGTCCTGCTCTGAGTTCAGTGGAGGGAAACACAGAATTTTGTTCACAAACTGCACATTACAAGGCTGAGACAGCCACTTTAATGAGCATTGACTGCCTTCATTTTGTGTTTTCTGGAGCACTAAACTGGCTTTAGTACCAACTCTTAGGGAATAATTTGTTACACCTAAGCTTTGTCATAAGAGCAGGTTCACTGCCTTCTTTGGACATATCACATAATGTTTAAAAATGTTAGTCTGAAAGAGCACCAACAGGATCAAAAAGCATGAATGCCTGGTTGAGATGGGCTCTTCAGCCAGACAGAGAAATCTGCCCTGGAAACATATGGATTATCTTACTGATCAATTAAAATGAGGCTTTGCATTTTGGAGAAGGATGAATGTACCTGTGTTGATGCAAGTTTCTCTGCCATGAGCCAAGTTAATCTCCTCTTTTGTTTACCTTTCACTGTTTTGGGTAGTGCTGTCAGTGTCTCTTGCTTTACCAAATGCCAAAGAAGATGTTGCAAGAGAGAAAAGCAAGAGGCAACATTTCAAAGGCTGAAGGATGTGGACAAAGCCAGCGGTGACAGATAAACAAAGGAGGAGTTCCAGGAAGCAAATGAATGAAAGAGCCTTTTGAAAAATAGGCATGAGGGGGGGGTGTGTGACTCTGCATGATTTGCACTTCCTTACTTCATTCTATTCATTTCCATTTCTTCTATGGAAAAGTACTCTAAACCCATTGCCTCAGACAATAACCTTTGCAGAAACTTTAATTCAAAATTCTCACTTATTAGTTTTAAATTCTGTTAAATACTCTAAAGTTATTTCCTAGTCATTAACAATCATAACCAATCTATCTGGTAAAATACAACTAAGGGATTTTCAACCCACAGACTGCTTGTAAAGGACTCACAAAAGCTAACTGGAAAGAAAGAAAAAAAAAAAGGCAGGATTGTTGCCAGGGGGTTCAAATTTGTCACACAACAACCTGCACTTGAAAAATATTTAGAGATCTGCTAAGAGAAAAAAAAAAAACAAACAACAAACCCAACATAAATTAAAGCTGTTGATGTAAATGATACCCGAAGAAGCATCATTACTCTTTTTACACAGTTAGGGGCATATCCTTTTCACTTATTATTCCAGGTTCTTTGTGAAGTGCCAATAGCTGTACTTGACATTGTACAATATTCATACAGCCTCTAGAGAAAAGAAAATGCATTTAAAAAGAGACAGTTGCAAAATAGACGCTGTGCCTTGAGAAGCACAAAGGAAGCTATGAGTAGGAGGGCTGACTTTTTTTTTTTTCCCCCCCCCCTTTTATTATCTTTTCTGGACATCATCATCATTTAAAAAGAAAAAGAGGCCTTCTTTTTGAAGACCTACAATGAGGCATTTTAGAAAAGGTCTCTTCATGTTGCGGTGTTGTGGCACTGTGCAAGCGAGTGCCCATGTCATGGGTCTTGAGAAAACCTGTGCCTCGATTTGCATTGTTAATGGTGAGCACGCATGCAGCCACCGCTGCAGTACCAGCCTGCCTCCACTAGAGGGGTCAGTTCCTGCATCATAAATGCTCACCCAGAGGACTGCGAAGGGAAGAGCCTCGCAGTGTTACCTCCTGGCTGCCACTTTTTTTTTTTTTTCCCCCTCTAATAAACAAGCAAACAGAAAATGAGTTGCCTTAGTAGCAAATGAACAGGCAGCTACTGGACTTGCCTACCCTGTTTTACGAAGCACACAGGCCTTCCTGGGATCTGCTGGCTGGTGGCAACTACAGCTTGACTTCGGCACACTCTCTGAGCTTAAAACCTCTTCCTCCTATGGAGCTGAATTACTTATTAACGGGGTAAATTGGAAGATCTGCTGAATGAACTGTGATATTAAAGGCATCTGGAGGATGCTACTCGAAAGGAGATTTCCCTGGTTCTAGAAGCAGCCCTGCAGAAATCAAGGTGAATAAAGCGAGAGCAGCCTGCTTGAAAATCTGCACATGCAATAGCTCCCCAGGATATCACAGCAGGAAAACATTTCTGATCGTTTTTAACTTACAGGATTCTTAAGTGATGTTGTTTGCCTTCAGAAGGCTATCAAATAACCCTTAGTTTATAATTATAGCTTTGCTTTGAGACACACAAAGTTCTAAAGCAGCCTGCTAGACAGAGACACATGGTAAGAGTCTTTGCCTTTGTGTTTGGGGAAAAGGTAGGATATGGGCCCAGATTTCCTCTGTTTATTTCCTCTGCTTTTCCTAATCTGTTCTTAACCAGGCACCTGCTGCAGCAAAAAAAAAAAAAAAAAAAAGCATGGGAGGAAGAGGAAGTGGAACTGCTGCAGTACAAAGTATGGTTAATAATATTTATTAATGCGTGCAGAGAACTATTAAATTAAAAAAATTAATGGAGGTCAAAAGGCAGCTTCTAATTCTCTTCAGGCAAAAGAAAGAATTTATTAAAAAAGCAGAAAAGGTATCCACAGAGAAACTTTCCCCATTTGCTTTATGTGCGTGAAATATAGACATCATCTTGACATTCAGTTGATGAAAGAGAAGAAAAGGAACTAAAATTAACACTCAGGCAGTTAAGATGAGCCACATTTACGGGAGGGGGGACAAAACCACTCAGCACAGTGGGTTTGACACAGGCTATTCTAGAGATCTGTTAAAGTTTGCAAAGCACCATTTCCTTAGAAACCCTTTTACAGAACCGGCTTTCATCATACCATATCTTCAGTGCAGATAATCTTGGCATGGCATGATTTTACACACTGCAGCTAGCTGAAAACCTGAAGAAAGGCTACCCAGATCTTCTGGCTGTGTGGATCTGACACAAAAAATTGGAGCATAGAGGAAAAGAGTCAGAAGCATGCATCAAACATGCCTTTTGTTACTGGAGGCATTCTTCTCTGCTGACAAAAATATTTGTTTAAATTTTCACATCAAGGCAAGATTCAGGTGCAGTTGATCAAATAACCTAAAGCTGCCTGATAACTACAATAAATTCCCAGAAAGCATCTCAAGTATTTTTTAATTTTCTGTGTGCTGGAAACATGATTCTCAGTATGGTTCCCTTGCACAGTCTGTATGAGGACAGGAAAAGGAATATGAATTGAACAAGTGGCTACATTTTATGGAGAGAGTTTGCAGG
>VWZE01001778.1:843571-867657 GCA_013396675.1 Eubucco bourcierii | reverse complement strand
GAGAAGATATATCTAAAAGGTGTCACTGTTCTGCTGCCACCAAAGCCAAATTCAAACCTCCATCATTTTCTCAGAGATGTACATAAGGAAAACATAAAGGCTGGGCACTGTTTGGATCTTGTATAAGCTTCTGAAAGAAGGCTTTTGTAGAGGCTTTGGACAGGACCCTCTGCAGAGAGGTGAGTTTCACCCTGGCAACAAATCAGAACCCTTGTCACAAACGTGGAGTGGTTTGTGTTTTTTTCCCTGCTTAGACTTCCTGGATTAAGCTGTTTGTGTCTCACCAGCCTTGTTAAAATCTGACATTATTTCCCCTGATATTAAGCCCCAATTTATCATTTACTCAAGACTGCACAAGGTTTCATTCTGGGAGTAGGGTTTTTTTTTTCCTTTATCCATTTCCTTTTAAAAAAATAATTGTCCTTTTGTAGAAGTTTACTGTGATCAGAGGTGTTCCTAGCTTCATGAATACACAGGAAGATGAGGATCTTCTAGTCTAATTATAATTACAAACAATTAAATGGGAGACCTCAGACTAGGTGTAGACCTTTAATAGGCAAGAAAAAATACTGACATGAAATAGGAGGAACTGCAAGGAGTGCTCCAAGTTCAGTTGTGTATAAAATTCACAAGACTGAAGAGCAGGTCTATTGTTTTCACTTTCTGGTTTGGCTTGTATCATTTTGAGAGTTATATTCTAAATCCAGAAGGATAATATCTGCATTCATTACCTTACAACATCCTTAGCAGGACCTTTTGTCTCAAGCCCAGCACCTCACTAGAATAGTGACACAGCTCCTGCCCTGCCACTTCAGAGGGCAGAAGGAATGTTTCACCACATAGACATCTTGTATTGGTGTATGAATTTCCCCTACTCTTTCAGTCTGCAAATAACCTCACTCAAAAAATACTGAACTGAAGGCTATTATCTGGCTAATGAGCAAACAAAAGTTTTCCCACAAAAATTATACGAAGAGGTATTCTTAACAGGCTGCTGCAAATGTTGTAATCCAATCTGTCATGAAAATGTTACCGCCAGGCTGAGAGTGAATGTGTGTGTGTGTTGTATCTGATGATAAAGCAGAGTGTCAGCCTGGATCTGCTCTGTAGTTGCATTCTTTCCTCAGCTGAAGCAGCTGCCCATCACATTTCTTTGGCAGGCCCTTCCAGCCCAGAGGGCAGGTTCCTCCCAACTGCCCTTTGTCAGGGGAGTGGTGACATGGAAAGTCCTCTGCAAGGTTTGAGTTAGACACCTGTAAAACAGCTATGTACACCGGTGTGTTCCTGTTGACCTTTTTATTGTCTGACTAGGCTGGCAGACTAGGAAGAGTTTCCCACTCAGATTTTAAACCCCTTGCATTTAATTTTTAATTCTCTATCTCTTCTACAGTTTCTGATTCGATGTTATTTGTCTATATAGCTTTAATCCTGTACTCTTTAAAATTAGGTTTACCATCTAATACATACAAGGAATTCCAGCATTCAAAAATTATTTTCAAGTCAAGTGCTTCACAGGATGATAGAACTCTTTGGGTTGGAAGGGACCTCCAAAAGTCATCTAGCCCAGCCCTCTCTGCAGTGAGCAGAGGAGTCCTCCATTAGATCAGGTTGCTCAGAGCCTTGTTGAACCTGCTCTTGAATACATCCAGGGATGGAGCCTCAATCACCTCCCTGGGCGACCTGTTCCAGTGTGCCAGCAGCCTGTTTTTCTTTGGGAGAGCTGGTTATGTGGGCTTCTAAGCTGCATTCACTTTTTGACTGAACCAAGTTAAAAAGTGAAGTCTTCCCACTTCTTAATGAATGCCATCTCTCTGAACTCCCTGTCCACACACATGCACACAGAGACCTGCCCTTGCTTTCCTGTCTGAAATTCCTGGATGGTTTGTTTAGCTTTGGGGTTTTTTTCCCCATCAGCTACTGCTAAATGAGTGTTATTAATGTCAGATCAAATGCCTTCCTCTCCCTTACTAAATTGGATTGCCTATGACAATAGGCTCGTGGAAATTTCATCTATTTCATTTCTTTTTCATGGTAGAGTCCTTTATTGCATTAGCATTTCTCATACAGGGAACAAGTTACCAAGTTAATTAGATATTTTTGTTGTGACAGTTTAGTTGTCTGCATCTGAATTTTGGCATGGCCTAAATGGTGTATGCATCTCCTCCTTTTGTTCTCCAGGATTAGATTTGTTTATTTTTCACTTGTCAATTTGCTTTCCTTGAACTTTGCAGCTAGGCAGCACCTGAGAAGGGCAAGTGTCCAGGAATGAAGTGGCTTTGTGATAGTCTTTACACCTCTTTGCAAAAATGGCTGCCCAGAGTTACTTGCCAGCTCTGCACCCTGCTACTTATATAAATGGCCTAATTATAAACCAGTAATTATCATTGTTGAATATATAACATCTCTCACTAAATGGAAGGAACTTAAATTCTCAGATCAAACAGAATTACATAAAAAACTCCAAGGTAAATGCTAGAATATATAGCTGAGGCTGAGCAGAAACATCAGATATACCTATTAATTAACATCTCTATATTGAGTTCTGTTATTTTTACTTCATGTAAAATTCTACTTAGTGCATAGATTTAAGTACTTACCCCTCCAACAGCTACATGTTAATGTAAACCACTACAAAACAGCCCTCACCAAAAGAGGCACAACCATCCCAAGTGAATGATAAGGTAACACAGCTTCTACCTTTGCTTGTATCTTTCTGCAGTGATTGGTAACTCACACTTGGCACATTAGGATTTGTTCACCAAAATGAAAATTCTTCCTTTTGGTAAGAAATAATCAGGTGTGCAACTCTGCCTGTTGCACCACAGCAAAAGAGGCAGGCACATCACCATGAGAATGCAAGCAAAGGTGAAAAACAAACTGTAGGAGGTTTTCTCTGTATAGCTGTTTGATGAAACATTTGTTGAAGTATGTTTGTTTAGCCTGTTTGATTTGTTTATCTATGGTTTGTTGGTTGTTTGTTTTGGTTTTGGTTTTTTTTTTTTTTCCCATAGAAAAATGGCTACAATTTCAGCGGGAAAAATAAGAACAGAGATTTTAATAAATTGCATTGTTCAAATGTAATCTTACAGGCAAAGTCCTCTAAGGTATTTAATAAAGTAGGCCAGAGGACTCTCCTTTGTGGATAAAACTCTGTTGCAAGTTCCAAGTTGTTGGTGAGATATATCTATTACATTATTAGCTCTGGGGTAAGGTTTCCCAGTGCTCCTAAAATATGCTCAATTTAAATTCTGTATTATATCACCCCATCTGAATAATTTTATATCTATATTTTACTTTTAAATGCTTAGCTGACTCATGTATTTTAAAGAATTATAAACACCTGTTTTAAAAAAAAAAAAAAAAGAGAGGAGAGAGAAAAAAGACACATCTCTGTATTACCTTTCTCTCTTTTTTTTTAACATTTAACTATAGTAGCAGGAGGATCAAGGCCAAGGTTAAAGCCGGAGGTTACACTATATTTACATTTTGTTCAATACAGGCACTTAAGAACAGAGGCTAAACATTTAAAAACAGGCTGAAGGGAATGAAGAGATTTAGAGGGGAATGCCTGCCTGCCTGTCTTAGAAACTGCCAGGTGAGTCATAGCCCTGCCGAGGCAACCAGCTCTGGGCAGGGAAATTGGTACAGTTTAGCCCCGGGGAAGGGAGACTGCAAAATAAAGAGACAGGGCAGGGCTCTATTTCCATTGCGTTTAAGAAATCCTCCCCACCCTGAGATGCATCTACAGAACCTCCCCAGACCTCTGCAGATCAATACAGGATGCTGGCATCAACAAGCAGATTCCTGTGGCAGCGCTAGGACTGTCAAGGGCAGAAGTGGTCAGTAGCGTAGGACGCTGCTGCCTCCAAGTCATCCATCTGCACCTCTGCTGTACCAGAAGGTAGGGGCAAGGCAAACTGTTCTGTATGACTGTGTGCCTGGACTCCTGCAGACCATTTAATGCTAGCATGTACTCTGAGAAACCACTTAGTAAGTGATTTATGTTACTCGTCCCCAAAAAGCAAGAGGAGAAGGCACATATGGTAGTTGTGCCAAATAGCCCCAAATCTGAGTCAGTCTCATAAATTTGTAGGCTTGGGTTTAGGAAATTTTTAAAAATGAAGTGTTTCCCTTTGCTTTTCAATAAAGATGGATTTGATGCTGATGGAAGTGGCATTGACTCTGACAGAGGAAGCTTTTCTCCTTCAATACTTTCAATGTGAATTACTCCCACAGAGACTATTTTTTTTCAGGTAAAACTTCAATCTGTGTAGAGTAAACTAAGGAAACCATGGTATTTCTTGTAAGAAAAGGCTATATATAAATTTAGCATCCTGGCCAAAGCTGAGCTCAGGTAGGAATACTGCTTCCTTACCAAAGCTAACTCTCAAAGAAAACACTTCAGCTATTGGTCTGTACTGAAATGTTCCAGAGTAGTCCCCAAAGATGGCTACATTTTTGCTTCAAATAAGCAAGCAAATGGCCAATAGGGAAAATAGATTTCAGACTGGAAGGTAAAATGGCATTTGAAAAAAAAGAAAAAACCAAAACCAACTCCCCCCACCCCCAAACCTTAGCATCTTGTTAAATAGCTGCCTACATCCAGGTACTTGACTCATGATAGATTTGGGTTCCTTCAGGGTTGCCACTAGCCTTCAAGTCCAAAATTACCCCTGTTTCCTAAGTCTATATTGAATGGAATAAAGGGCATCAGATAGTTGAGAAGAAATTATAAGTTCTCTCTGTGCCTTTCACTTCATTGTTATCACATCAGAATTCTCCTTTCCTGGAGGTGCTAGAGGCTAATTCTTTTTTCCCCTTTTGTTTCAAGGGGCTCATTCCCCACAGGTAATGCCAATATTGAGTCAAAGTGTCATTCCAGCCCACAAAGTCTTAGATTTTCAGCTGGTAGGTGGGTCTGATTATCTAATTACCTTTTGACACTTTCACTGTCTCCTTTGGCACCTAGGTACAGTAAGTTGGGCATTTTAAAATCTGCTTATCCTCAATTTAGACCTGTTTTGAAAATACAAAAGAACCTTAAGTGATCTGTCCACAGCATTGAAATACCAACTTTAGTGGATACTTTGAAAACTCAAAGGCTTTACAAGATGAATAGCAAACTGTGGATGACAGCTCCTGTGGAGCCATTATTGAATAGCAGCAGTGATGACTGCATTGCTTTGGATTTAGATAAAAGACTCCATGCAAGACAAATGGTAGGAGGACATCAAACAAGACTGTGTCCATGCAGTGACAGAAGCAATCCAATTGAAGAAGCTGTTGATTTCCCCAAGGCAACTTACTATTTCTTCCTGAGTAATTTATACTAAGGAACTAAAGATTGTATATTCATCTCCTATTTACACTTTCCTCTAAAAATGCTGCTTCCAGTTGTCAAGCATAAGACCTGCTTAAGCTGTAGCCTGGAAATACCATGATTGGAACTTGTTCATTTTATTCTTTTTTTTTTTTTTTTTTTTTTTTTTTTTTTGCATCCTGTGTTTTATTTAGCCACCATATCACTATGGATAAAGGTTATAGACTGAGAGTTATAATCAATACTGATCAGATAAAGAGATTAGTCAGCAAATCAATAGCATACATACCAACAGGAAGCACTGTGCACTGGGGACAAGGGGGAATACAAAGGCTGCAGATAAACATCGTCACCTTTATTTAGATGAAAGCTGATTCTAGAGCACTTCCACTGTCTCATTAATAATGTACACACCTTTTGGAGTCTTAGTTTGCTATACAAGCATAATGTAGATCTTCAGTATGTTTCAGGATGTGACATAAAATGGCTTTGTACAAACCCATCAGGTTTGGAGGTTACTGACAGCTACACAAACTGTACCATGAAAATGATACAGAATGTTTGTTTAACTCCTTGCAGATAGTCTAGATCAGCATTTGAGTCTTCCTGTCCTTCCCACTTACTGTGCCTTACAACTTTCAGTAGACCTAGAGCTTTCAAACCAACTTCATTAGTATCAAGGTAAAGAAGGAGGTATATCCTGTAAGCATATGTCAGATGGTTCTGTAGGGAATGGCCATTCAGCCCAAATGGATGAACAACTTTTCCTGAGCAGAACTGCCTCAAGTGCACAGAATGCTGCCAGAGGTGTGCCACCAGATCCACTCTCATTTGTCTATCATAATTGCTAACAGAGATGATGACCCCTTAGAAAGCAAGCACAGATGAAGGTTAGCATTTTGCTGTCTCCAACTGCCTGAAGGGACAATGTGGAGAGGCTGCTGCTGATCTCTTCCCACAGGTAGTTGGAGACAGAACAAGGGGGAATGGACTCAAGCTGAGACTGGGGAGGTTTAGATTGGATATTATGAAAAAGTTTTTCACTGAGAGAGTGGTCAGGGACTGGAATGAGCTGCCCAGGGAGGTGGTGGATATGTTTAAGGGTCATTCGGATGTGGTGCTTAGGGCTATGGTTTAAGGTGAATGTCGTAGACTAAGGTTATAGGTTGGACTTGGTGATCCTGAGGGGGTTTTCCAATCTGGACACTTCTGTGATTTTGATTACTGTGGCTTCTTAAAAATGTATGTAGTGAGCATCTTATGGATGTGAAGAGATTAAACATATACACACATAGGTGTGCATAGAAGCATTTAACATTTCTGATAATTGAGGGGTTTTTTTGGTGCCTGCCTTCCTTATGTCCTATTTTGTACCAATCCACAACTTGCCATGCTCACTTTCTATTTTTTATCAGATCTAGTTGTCATTCTCCTATATTCTGCTATTCCCAAAAATGTTTCAGCATGTTTTTCTCCTTTTTCTCTTCTTCTTTTCTAACATCTTTTCTTTCCCAGGCCCTTCTTATTAAGCCTAGAGTAGGTTAAAGTGTGATTAAAACAAATAACATCCAAAGAACATGTCCCTCTTTTCTTGATCCTTCTGCTTCTCATTTTCACACAAACTGCCTGACAGACAGGCCCTGGTCAGCTGTTATGTGAAATTTTACCTGGGATGCCACCTTGCTAGGAGGCACAATCCAAAATCTCTCCTCACCCTCATGCAGCATTTGCTGTTCTTGATGAAAATTTAATCTAAATGCCCAGGGATCTAATTCCTTAAAACCATACCCAGTTTCAGGTAACATTAGCAGAGAAAGAGCCTTTAGCCTGTCATCCTCTCACAATGAGAAAAAGACTCTCAAACCTAAAGAGTTCTCAGAAAAAGCCCTGAGCAGCAAAATTTTTTTGCATAATCAAGAAACAGATCCCCTCCACCCTACCTTGAAACGCTTGACTAATTTAATGTGCGCATGTGAGTCTCTGAACTCCTTGCAGTGACAGTGGTCCCGGGAGGAATTATCTGCATCTGCTCCTTTTCCTTCCAGGATACTATGAGCAATATACCAGAGAATCTAAAAGCTAAGTTTGTTCTGAGCAGATTCATTGAAAAGAGCAGGTTTCAATAAGCTGAACTTAAAAATAGCTTCAATAGCCTCTAAAATGTGATTCCTGCTTGGCACTGATAATTAGGAGGGAAAAAAACCCACCCAACTAATGTGATTGATCTTGGTGAAAACAGTTTTGTTTTGTTCTATTGAAGCTATACTCAGAATTCTACTTTGCATGATTACTTGCAGTATTTTTCCATCTTTGTTTTTCCTTTTCAGAACTGAGTTTGCCCAAGACCCAAATAACTAGCAAGTGCAATTGTCAGCCTAGGGATGAGATCCAAGTGAAATCATTCCTTCTTTTTCACCCAGGTCCTAATGAGAGCAAGGCTTCCTTTCTCATTGCAGTTTTAATTATCTCCTCCTTCTTGCTGACATGGACAATACTTTGCCCTTGGTAGGAAGGGTGGGATGCTCTCAGCACCTTCCCAGCTCTTCCCTTGGTAAGCCAGAGAACGAAGAACTGAAACACCTCCTTCTCTGAAAACATAGCATTAGTACATACAACTCCCCCAACTTCATCTGTATTTATGGCTGCTCAGCATCTCCTCAAAGAGGAGGCTTCGAGGAGACCTTATAGTAGCCTTCCAGTATCTGAAGGGGGCTACAGGAAGGCTGGGGAGGGATTATTTACAAGGTCTTGTAATGACAGGACAAGGGGCAATGGGTTTAAACTGGCAGAGGGGAGATTTAGACTAGATGTTAGGAGGAAGTTCTTTCCAGTGAGGGTGGTGAGACACTGGTACAGGTTGCCCAGGGAGGTTGTGGCTGCTCCCTCCCTGGAGGTGTTCAAGGCCAGGTTGGATGAGGACTTGAGTAACCTGTTCTAGTGGGAGGTGTCCCTGCCTATGGCAGGGGGTTGGGACTAGATGATCCTTGAGGTCCCTTCCAACCTTACCATTCTATGATTCTATCTCAAAAAAGCAGACTATGACAGCAACCTTTTAAGCCTTGTAGCCGAAAACTACAGACCTTCAGACTCAAGCTGTTTCTTCCCTTGTAGAAAATTATACCTGCAGAACATGATCTGTGGAGAACTGTACAGTTTTCCTTAGCATCCATAGGTGTACTGCTCCTTGAACATGAGGAACTGTGAAGTGAATAAAGACAGGTATTCTCTGAATCCTTTTTTCAGATAATAATTTGAAAAGCAGAAATATATTTCATTTCCTTCTGCAGAGAAATCCACTTCTTTGTCCTCATGTTTTTATTGCTCATACTGTTGACAAAATTTCTTTTCCTCCTAAAGTAAATTTCTGAAGTAGAGTTTATGTTTTGGATGCTTTCTTCTCACAGGCTCTTACCTGATGAAGTAGTTCTGCTGCGGTCTCTGAACAACCTGATTTAGTCTTACTTACTTACTAGGCTTACTGCAGGGGAGTTGGAATAGATGACCTCTTGAGGTCCCTTCCAACCCAGTGCATTCTGTGATTGTGTGACTCAAAGAACCCAAAAGAAGCTCCCTGATGGTGATAGGCTGCAATGCTTCTGCAGCTTCCTCTTGGAGGAAAATAAAATTGTAATAAATAAATAGAGAGAGAGAAAGAAAGAAAAATTAAAAGAAAAATAAGGGGAAAAGTCAAAATGACAGCATCTCTTCCCCTATATTAAAAAAAAAATAAGTAAAATATTTTTTTAAAAAACCAAAACAAACAAAAAAAGCTCAAAGCCAGTGTCAAATACAGGTCTCAAAAGCATGTGTTGATTCCACAGTACAAAGTCACTTTAAATCCTCTAGTCCCTTGTTCCCACTCCCCAAGAGGAATCAAACCAAACAGAGAATAGCTTACATTGTCAAGACCTGGGAGCTTGTTGTAAGAATAACTAGTTCTTGACATTTGAAATTGCTCTGGTTCAAACATTTTTTGATCTTTCTTATTAGCCCCGTGTCTTGAGAAATAAAAATATGATAATCAGAAAGTACATAATTGGGTTCAGGGTATTCTGTGGTCACCCTGGCTGGCTCTGGAGATAAAGGCACTTTGAAAGATTACGCACGGATATCTGGAATTTATTCTGCACAGCCTGTGAAACTACAGATCTTTTCCCCTAATTATCCCAGCTATCAGTCTAACATCTAGAGTTACCCCTTCTGTCCTGAGGAATCTCTTCTGATAGGTTTCATTGTTCCATCGGACAGGCGGCAGCAAACCGGCATGTGGGTGCTGAGACATTTATTGCTGCTGACACAGGCTCCCTCCGATCCCCTCCGCCGCTGCCTTCCCGCACCGTGCCGCAAGGAGCAGAGGGGCTGGCCGCAGAAGGTGCAGCCACGCTGCCCCAAGCATCATGGACTGGGAGCTGCAGGGTTAGAGCAGATTTCCCACCCCCACCTTGGTAGAGTAAATTGACTACAACTCCGAATTTGGAAAGCCGTAAAAAAAATTGTATTTTTTTACAGCTTAAACTAAACCACAGAATGACAGAATCACAAAATTAGCCAGGTTGAAAAAGACCTCCAGGGTCATCAAGTCCAACCTATCACCTAAACCTTCTAATTAACTAACCCATGGCACTGAGTGCCTCATCCAGCCTCCTCTTAAACATCTCCAGGGAGAACAAACTACCACAGAATATAACAACCTTAAAGAAGATGGGGATGGGGTCAAGTGGCAAAGCAGCAAAGCCACAACAGTGCAGGGGAAGATGGCAGTGGGCGCAGCAGAAGCAGCAAAGGGGAAGGTACAAGTTCTGTTTCCAGACAAAAAACCTTTGGTGCTCCAATGAAACGGGAACAGGTAGTGATAGGACTAGGGGGAATGGAGCAAAGCTAGAAATCATTAGATTCACACTGCATGTTAGGAAGAAGTTGTTCAGCATGAGGGTGGTGAGACCCTGGAAGGGCTTGCCCAGGGAGATGGTGGAAGCCTCACCGCTGCAGGTGTTTAAGGCCAGGGTGGATGGGGCTCTAGACAGCCTGATTTAGTGTGAGGTGTCCCTGCCCATGGCAGGGGAGTTGGAACTAGATGATCCTTGAGGTCCTTTCCAACCCTGACTGATTCTATGCTATTAACTTATCTGTCATTGCCATTTATGTCCTATCCCTGGGATGTTCACCTTTCCACTCAGAGTCTTCAATACTCTTCCTCTTCTAAGTTTCTCTGTTCCCATTTTTTTTTGTCCGAGCTAGAAACCTGGCTCAAATGACCGCAAACAGGTTTGCAAGAGGTTTGGACAGACATACCTGTGAGCTATCCAACCCACACAACTTGTGATCAGGTGTTGTGGGGGGCAGTGCTGCATGGCCAGGCTAGCCCTGCTGAGCCTGCAAGCTGACAGCAGTGCCCACTCCCTACTGCCCTGCCCAGCGCCTGCAGGACTCTTGCTGCAGCAATGAATCACGTGCAGAGGGCTTGCCACAAGCTGAGTTTATTGAGCTGTATTATAGGAAAATATCACTCAGACAGCCCCACTGCAGCCAAAACAATCTGTCATTTTTAATTCTTTCTGTCACCTCATTAGGTATATAGCTAGGGTGACAGTAAAAAAAAAAAAAACCAACCCACAACCAACCAAGCAACAACAAAAAAACCACCACCAGCAAAACCCAGAGCACAGTTTCCACAACTCCTGCTCAGGCTTCCACATAAATATCAAGGCACCATAAGATTCATTGTCCAAACATATGTGACTTGCTGCTGTATATAACAAAGTGACATGCAGAATGGTCTCAATAGGCATATAAAGCAATTAAAAATAACTGTGCTTCAAAGCATTGTACTATAGTGTAAAAGGTCATCCCTATAAACATGAAAAAGATGACTGTATTTTATTTCCTACAGACACACAAATACTCATCTAGAGGTTCCATTCTCAAAAGAGAAGCTTTAAAAATCTCTGAAAATATGCCATGTCCTGTAACCTCTCCCCCAGACTGTATCTTTTCATCAACTATCTGGCAGAAGATAATACTGTACAAAATATTTACTCCATGCATGCACATGATAGTGAAGGAAACCCCAGCTAAATATCTCTAAAAATTAATTTTTAAAAAATTTCCTCCTTGTTTTCACATTAACAAATTAAAGTTGTATTCCACAGAAGCTGCACAGAGTAGGTTTTGAGGGCTCTGATAATTTTTGCAGTAACACTCTTGAGCTGGTGATAATAATGTTTATGCACAGATGTAAAGAATGTGCTGACAGATTAAAAAGGAGTCAGCCTCTGTTTGCACAGTGTTCATTTTTATTTAAGGGGAGGAGGGAATAAAGAGGAAAAAGGAAAAAAGAAAAAAATAAATAAAAGTACTACACCTGGCTATGAACAAACACCCTACAGGGATGGGGCTTTTACCACCTCTCTGGTCAAATGCTCTCCATAGTTTTATACCTCCTGTCACCTTTGCTGCCCTGGGACTCACGATCCGTAGAATCATAGAATAGTAAGGTTGGAAGGGACCTCAAAGATCCTCTAGTCCCCCCCCCCTGCCATAGGCAGGGACCCCTCCCATTAGTACAGGTCACTCAAGGCCTCATCCAGCCTGGCTTTGAACAACTCCAGGGAGGGAGCAGCCACAACCTCCCTGGAGCAACCTGTGCCAGTGTCTCACCACCCTCACTGGAAAGAACTTCCTCCTAACATCCAGCTTAAATCTCCCCTCTGCCAGTTCAAACCCATTGCCCCATGTCCTGTCATTGCAAGACCTTGTCAATAGTCCCTCCCCAGCCTTCCTGTAGGCCCTCTTCAGATACTGGAATTCCCCTTTTTCTTGATCTGTACCTGGGTTCAGGGATCAGGTCCCTGACCAAATTGTAATGTCACCTTACTTCCAATCCCAAATTTCAGCTCTTCATCCAACTCCACCCTTTTGTTGACCACTGCAGTCACCTGAACCTTTTCACTTTCTCCTTAAAACCAAAAGTCCTGCTTCTTAGAATCATAGAATGGTAAGGTTGGAAGTGACCTCAAAGATCATCCAGTTCCAACCTCCCACTAGGGCAGGGACACTTCCCATTAGTACAGGGAGGATCTTAGAATATTCTTCTAAGTGCTGCATTTAATGGAGGCATTTAATGTAGGGTTTCTGGTGAGGAGCAGAGTCTCACCCAGTCAGTGGGTGGAGGTCAGCTCAGGTAGGCTGAATTTCCCTTTGGAAAGTCAAGTCTTTCTCCGTAGCCCTTAGAAGGAGCCCAAGGTAAACACACTCCTTAGCTCCTAACCTAACAAGTCTCAATGAAGTGACCAAAATTTCATCTCTATTTATCTCTGAAGTTTAGCTTAAAGAAGTGTGTTAAACTAAAAAAGTTAACTGCTATGCTTGGCAGTGAGAACTTCTCTAGAAAGAAATTTAAAGTCACCTCTAATAGAGATAAGTCTGCTTATGGGAACAGCTGGGAGCTCTCCCATATATTCAAGACTCAACAATAGTAGTAGGTGCTGAATACCATTGAAAAACAAGCCATAAACCAACATGAAAATCCAATTTAATTGCTCCTAATATACATTTTTAAGATTGATATCTCCTAACTTGTATTACAAAGAGGGCTTCTAAGGTGGTACTGGTTGGGACATGGAAAGAATAAATTGTTTAATGCCAACAGAAAAGGTGCTGAGGTAGCTGGTAATTGACAGAGTTAATGAAGTATGTTAAGCAGGTACAATATAGATGAAGTTGTCCCCTGCAGGGTGATTGGCCACTGGGGAAATAATGTGACAGTTGTCTTTGTGTTAAAATAATGTGGTGCTCCTCCTTTGCCAGATCCTATCTGCAATGAGAGATGAAAGAGATACCGCAAGGATACCTAGGTCTTCCTTCAGCAGATACTGAGCCTGGAGCTGGCAGGTAAAGGACAAGATAAAGAGAGGGTAAGGAGTGTGCTGGCTATTTGTAAAGCAGTTAGGCTATTTCCTACACCCCACACATGAATTAGCTGTTATTGAAAGGTAATAATTTGACACCGTTTTCTATAATCCACTCTCACACATCACAATGAACTGTGGTGCTGCCTGGGGATGAAAGAGAACAGAATCTGAACTGCCAATTTCTTCTGGAAGTTGACTCTTTTTAGATATTGTCTTAATAATTAACTAACTAGCTCCCAAGCACTACAATGGATTTCAACAGTAAAGGATGTGTCTGAGAGTGATGCAAGTTTTGTATTATTATCTCAGCCTATTGTATGTGAATATTGCCATTGAAAGAGCAAGGAAAATATCAAATGGAAGTAGAGCTCAGCCTCTTAATTATTCCAAGCTGTGTGGTCAGCACTGGGTCCAAAAGAGGCGTGGGGGGTAATGAAAGATCATTGACAGCATCAGTTTGGTGTCTGAATGGGCTCATGTGCTATTCCAGCATTGTAAACATCTCAGAGATGTAGATAGCCAATTAGTAGTTCCTTGGCCATCAGATCTCATCATATCCTGAAACTTTATTGACAGGTGCTGACAGCATTTTCATGTACAAATACTTGAAAATTTAAATGATTGGAACTGTGGACGTTGATCTTTTCTTCTTACCCACTCATAATGAAAGTGAGTTAGTTGTCATTGGAACTGTGAGCTTTCCTATGTGGTTTCATCCTCATCTTATAAATCCAAGACAAATAATAAAAGGTTTGCCAATAAATATCCTTTAAAAGATGTCCTCCAAACAGAGGCACCAAAGATTAACCAAGGGTTCTTCTAAGGGTCCTCAAGGGTATTGATATTTAGAGAGAGATGTGACACTGAGCAAAAATCAGAGAATATAAACAAAGAAAATATTTCCAAGCACCACATGACAAAGAATCTTTCCATTTTCCAAATAAAATAATTGGGAAAGATTCAATGGAAACATTTGCAAATTGTAGGATTTATCCTTACAGTACTCACAATCTCTTTCCTCTTTCTTATAGCCCAAATATCTGTTACAGCCATTTGTTATTATGTTGTCAAGAACAACAACCTGGACACGAGAACATTTTCAGCTTACTGTGGGAATTTTAAAATCACTCCCATTCAATTTATCACAGACCACAGTTTCAAACATTTTTGTGTCCAAAGAATCTCAGGTGATGCCATTAAGACAGCATAAAATACCACAAAATACCAGGAGATCAAACCAGCTAGCAATTATCTGAAGCATTTTTCTGGTATCTACCCAGATTTGCCTTTAGGGAGTGCTAACTCAGTAAATAATCACTATACATAAACAAAGTATTGGCTATAACTCTCTAAAGAACTTAAAATCATCTTCAAAGTGTTTTGCTGTGTTTGACAAAATACACTTTGGGGATGTACTAATGGACAAAGCTAAAGATCCAGTGAAGGGGAACTTGATCCATTTGAAAGAGAACAGAAGGCTGAAGGAAGCAAATGTAAAAAACATGCTGGTACTCACTCAAAAAGTGCTGACTTCCTCCTGCAGGTCATCTCACCAGACCACCTTGTACCACAAAATAGTGTAATTAAAAAGTGCTGATGCTCTGTGCTAGCAAGACTTCTCTCTTTTCAACCCTTGTTCAGGACTAACTGAGACAGAATACATTATATGTGTGGTTGTGAGTTTGTATCTTATAGACTGCCTTAAAAATTAAAGGTGTGGATATGTTGGAGGATAGGAGGACTCTGCAGAGGGACCTTGGCAGGCTGGAGGGGTGGGCAGAGGCCAGTGGGATGAGATTTAACAAGGCTAAGTGCAGGGTTCTACACTTTGGCCATAACAACCCCAAGCAGTGCTACAGACTGGGGACAGAGTGGCTGGAGAGCAGCCAGGCAGACAGGGACCTGGAGGTGCTGGTAGAGAGTAGCTGAAGATGAGCCAGCAGTGTGCCCAGGTGGGCAGGAGAGCCAATGGCATCCTGGCCTGGATCAGGAACAGTGTGGAAGGGAACAGCAGGACAAGGGAAGTTATTCCTCTCCTGTACTCAGCACTGATCAGGCCACACCTTGAGTGCTGTGTCCAGTTCTGGGCCCCTCAAATCAAGAGAGATGTTGAGGTTGCTGGAAGGTGTCCAGAGAAGGGCAGCAAGGCTGGTGAGGGGCCTGGAGCACAGCCCTGTGAGGAGAGGCTGAGGGAGCTGGGGGTGTGCAGCCTGCAGAAGAGGAGGCTCAGGGCAGACCTCATTGCTCTCTACAACTACCTGAAGGGAGGTTGTAGCCAGTCTTCAAGGTTGCATCTCTTGAAACAATCTCTTCACAGAGAGAGTGATTGGCATTGGAATGGGCTGCCCAGGGAGGTGGTGGAGCAAGTCTGGGCCAGTTGTGAGGAATTAATTGTGCTTACAAGGGGATTGTGCTGTGTGCAACAATTCAATTAACTTACTTGTTAAATAGATAAGGGCACTTGCCTTAAGTTGTGAAGGAACCTGTTTGTTAAATGGGTATTGCTACTTATTTAAAGGATATGGTCTAAGGTCTACCTAAGTAATGAGGACTGGAGCGTGCAGAAATCTCAGCAGTGTAACAGGAGAGGCAGAATGGCAAAAGGTTGCTCCCCGTCCTGGTTCAGACACTTTCACCTGTGTCACAGAATTTGGAAAAGGAGAAGGTGTTTTCTCAGATTCCAAGTGCTGCTGGCCTCAGATATGCAGAGAAGCCAGCCCTGTTCTGATGAAAATCTCTAACTGTGATATCCTATAAAATCTGGGGAAGGTTACTCATGCTTTGAGATTTGTTTATTTGGTTTGAGGCTGTTGCTTTGGTGGGGTTTGTTTCCCTCCTCCTTCTCTTTCTCCAGCTAATAACCCTTCAGCTCTCTGCTAGGCTAAGAATCAAACTATCAAATATATTTCTCAAAAGAATCAACAGCTTCATACCCTTCCAAAACCCTACATTTTTGTCTGTTCTTCCATTCTAAAAGTTTGTCTTACATCACTCGCTTCCTTAACAACAGGGATAACTGAGCTTGAAAGGGTTTTGCTCTGAAGTGTCAATATTATTTACTTTCTTTGCTCTTCATTCCAGCGTTTTGGCCTGAATTTCACTTCTTGGTCTGTGAGAATCATAAATCATGGGGAATAGATACATAGAAAATGAAACAGTGTGGTCCATCTGCTTAGTTTCCAAGGAACTTTGTGCCTACAGCTCCCCAGTTGTCAGCTCCAAGCTTTTGCCCAATAAATTTTTTTTTTTTATTATTTTTAAAGAAAGCTAAACCAAGGGTGGGGGGAAAATGCTGTAAATAAACAAACAAATGCACACATAAATAAATAAATAAACCCCTGCTGTAAATAAATAAATGCATAAAGGGATAAATAAATAAATAAACAAAGCCCTGCATTACCTGGTTTTCCCCAAAGTTTGGAAAGACCATGTTCTGATCTGGAGCTCTGCTTAGGAGTGTCTCGTTTTAATTAAAGCACTTTCTTACAGAATGTAAAGCCTGCATGTTTCACTTTGATTCTCCCTTGGCACATACCATCTTATAAATGCAGTGGCATCTCTCTGAAAGTGAGACAGCCTCTCTAACCTCTTGCAGGATTCATAAAACCCTGCCCATATGTCATGTGGCTGCCACCTTGCCTCCTTGTGGGATAGAAAGTCCTGGCAACCACTTCAGAACTTCAAAAAGCTTTTTCTCTTCTCCTTTTTTTTTTTTTCCCCCCTCCCCCCAGGTTTATCAAATAAGAGAAAAGCTTTGCATTGTTTAAAGCATCATCTGAGATTCTTCTTAAAGGATAAAACCTTTGCTTAGCACTTAGCTGAATGCTGGGAAACTAAGTGGAAGAAAAGGCAGAAGGCTTGTCTCTGTGAATAATACTGCTCCTGCTTAAGAAGTAACTTTGCTTTATTGGCTTTTACTCATTATCTTCAAATGAAAAAGATCAGGGAACAGTTTTGCAAAGTTATTGGGGCAGGAGTTTCTTCATCTGGAACTGGAAAATACCTTTGCAGAAGATGGAGGATGTTTGTTGGGAGGCCATTTCCAATAGAATCAGTCAGGTTGGAAGAGACCTCCAAGCTCATCCAGTCCAACCTATCACCCAGCCCTAGCCAATCAACCAGACCATGGCACTGAGTGCCCCATCCAGGCTTGTCTTGAACACCTTCAGGGACGGTGACTCCACCACCTCCCTGGGCAGCCCATCCCAATGCCAGTCACTCTCTCTGTCAACTACTTCCTCCTAACATCCAGCCTAGACTTCCCCTGGCTCAACTTGAGACTCTGTCTCCTTGTTCTGTTGCTGGGTAGCTGGGAGAAGAACCCAACCCCACCTGGCTACAACCTCCCTTCAAGTAGTTGTAGACAGCAATGAGATCTGCCCTGAGCTTCCTCCAGGTTGAACAAGCCCAGCTCCCTCAGCCTCTGCTTATAGGGCTTGTGGTACAGTAGCAGGAGAGCTACATCCCAGAAGGTGAATCCTCTAGGGAGGGTGGTCTTTGGCACTGCATGGATTTTGACTGAAGCCATCAGAGCTGATGGTTCCAGTTTGGCTGCTGTTTGTGCTATGATCTGACATACTTCCCTGTATGAGATTATGTCTACCTTTTACATTCCTGCACCTGCAGGGGAGTGGAAAAAGAAAACTTCTTTACCACACAGAAACAGAGGCCAGCATGGCTAACAGTGCACTTCAATAAGCCACCATTAAACATACAAATTCATCAACTAACCTTGGGCATGAAATTAGTAGGCAAATTATGCTGTAATTGTAACTGAATACTAAAGCAGATGACCACATGCCAGCCCCCCCACCCCACCTCGTGGTTTTTGTAGTTTCTGTAGCTCCTACACAGCAATGTCTCTGCTCTCGTGTATCTCCTGCTGAACATATGAAAGTACCAGATGGGTAAATGCCTTCACTTCCTTGCTTAAGCCACCAATCATCCCAATTCTCTGTTTGCAGTCAGGGATGCCCTGTTGTGATGTGTTGTCTCAGAAAATAAGCACAGACAGTCCTCAGCCCAAAATCTTGCAGTCAGGGAAGCCAAGCTTTGGTGATGGGCTGCTGGCTTTATTCCATATACAAGAACCAATGCTATGGATATGTGTGCTGATGTGTGCTGATCTAAAGAATCACGGAAACATAGAATGGTTTAGGTTGGAAGGGACCTCAAAGCTCAGCCAGTTCCAGCCCCCCACCATAGGCAGGGACACTTCCCACTAGAACAGGTCAATCTAGGCCTCATCCAAACTGGCCTTGAACACTTCCAGGAAGGTTGTGGAGCACAGAACGTGATCAAAGATCTGTGCTCCGCAACCTGTGCCAGTGTCTCACCACCCTCACTGTAAAGAACTTCTTCCTATCATCCAGTTTAAATCTCCCCTCTGCCAGTTCAAACCCATTCCTCCTCACCCTGTCATTCCAAGCCCTTGTCAATAATCCCTCCCCAGCCTTCCTGTAGTCCCCTTCGGATCCTGGAAGGCCACTCCAAGATCTCCTGGAAGCCTTCTCTTCTGCAGGCTGAAGAACCCAACTCTCATAGCCTGTCCCCATAGGACAGATGCTCAATACAAGTACTGCAGTACTTAATTCTCTCTCCCACTGACAGACTTTGCAATCACAGGCACTAATGACAGGCTTCACCAAACTCCAGATGCTTTGTTGAAATGGCCCCACCTTGATTGTAAACTCACAGAAAAATGCTGTCCAGAGGGTCACCTCCACCAGATGACTGCAGAGAGCACTACTGAGCAGAGAGGTGCCTCACTCACCTTCCTGGTGCCAGCCTAAACCAGTCCCCTAAGTACTTTATTCAAGAGCAGATGAATAGCTTGTATCAGAGAGGAGCCACTTCCCTCTTTCTTTACTTGTAGCAGGTGTAGCTCCTTGTGTTTTGTGGCTTCTTTGTGTAAGTTTGCCCACAGTTTTCTGAACATAGTGATGCCATCAGCAATGTGTAAGTATCAGTATTTTGATTACTGTTGATATGCATACATTCCAATAAAATTAATTTAGCTCAGAATAAAAATACCTTTTACACAAGATATAGCAATTTTTAGCAATGTATTGATTTAATGTACTTAGTTCAGTGAAAAATCTGTTGGTTTAAGCTATCTGCCATTAGTTTCAATTAAAATATATTGATCTGAGTAAATGTTGGTTAGATTAAGTGTTGCCTGACTGTAGGAAAAAAAAACCAAACAAAAACCAAACACAAACACCAAACAACATTTGCTTAAGCAAAAATTGTATGAATATTTAGACATGTATTTTAGACTGGGGACACTTCCAGCTAGAGTAGAAGTGTTTAGGTATCAATAAATTTCTTTAAACATAAATGAAAAGATCCTTTCTGAAATTAAAAAAAAAAAAAAGAAAGAAAAGAAAAGCTGATTACAGTATCATTGGGACTAGCATGCATATTAGTTTGAGTAAAATTGCTTTTGAAAGAGCAAGCACTCAGGCAGGAATATTCTAACTTGAAAACACTGGAGATTCAAGCCCTTGGGTGGGGAATGGCTGAGAGCAGCCCTGAGGAACAGGACCTGGGGATCTGGGGTGATGAAAAACTCAACAGGAGCCTGCAGTGTGAGCACAGCTCAAACAGCAAATGAGTCCTGGGCTGCAGCAAGAGCAGTGTGGGCAGCAGGGCAAGAAAGGGGATTCTGCCCCTTTGCTCTGCTCTCCTCAGACCCCATCTGGAGTCCTGTGTGCAGNNGGAGGTGTTCAAGGCCAGGTTGGACGAGGCCTTGAGTGACCTGTACTAGCGGGAGGTGTCCCTGCCTATGGCAGGGGGTTGGAATTGGATAATCTTTGAGGTCCCTTCCAACCTTACCAGTCTATGATTGATGAAGGAAACCAGGTTTTCCCATGGAAAGATTTTCTTCTTAGCCACAAAGCTAAGATTTCCTGGTATCCTCTGAAATGAACTACTTCTTTTTTTTTTTTTTTTTTAATAACAAAATAATCTTGGTAGCCTTAGGTAGTAGGACAACACAGATACAAGGCAAGACATGCAGTTGTTTTAAAGTATCGTATATACCTTATTCATGGGACTAATTTTAATTCAAAGCATAAAAGTATACATATATAGATAAAAAAGCATGCAAGCAATAAGGCTGATACACTGATCTTTTATTAGTTCTATAAAGACTGGAGTCCCCTGGGACTCTGATCCACATGTAGCAGAGTGTCTTCACCTCACAATAAAAGACTGCCTGGCTCTGTTCTCAGCTACCTGAGTTTGCACCCAGAGGATAGCTCCCTGGCGTGGCCAGCCAGCCAGCAGGCTGAATCTATCCCACAGTGGTTTCTTTACAGCCATGCAGCAATGCAGCTGCAGGATTTGGATTAAGAAAGTGAGGATATGTGGAATGCTAGCTGTGCATTTGTTCTTCAAAGACATAGCTGCTGTCCATCTGTACTCCTTACACTAAAGCTGATCATTTTAGTTGTGTTTGTTTTAATCTCCTGCATTCAGGTGAAGAATAATGCAGAAACACATGTCTGGAGGCTTGGTGGGTTATTTTTCTCCTTGAAGGTTTGTCTGGAGGCAAGGTGCTGCCCAGTCTCCCTCTTTTTCTGTGTGTGGATGCATCCAGGGAAGAATCTTGCAGTCATAGGTTTTTGTACTTGCCACCTGTCCTATATTACAATGGCACATTTTGTCTGGTAGAACTGCATCAACTGTGACAGTGCATCTGGATGTATACAGCATTCACAAGCACCAGGAGACTGACAATTAAAAGCAGCAGCACAAGAGTCAAGCAGTGTCTGGGTGGCAAGTGCTGTACAGAACAAAGCAGCAGGGCAGTGTTTGGGGAGGTCACAGGTCAGGCATGCACACAGCATGCAGTTCTGGGGAGCCCACGAGGAGCAGACATGTACACAAATAACACTGAAGAGCAAATTTTCAGTGCAGTGTGTGGGAAACATACAACCTCCACTAGCTTTAGTGGAATTCACTGAGCTGCATGCTAAACGTCCCCCCACTGACTGCCAAAAATGGAGAGCAGTTGAACTATCAACAGACACAGATTGACTTCTGAATTAAGGAAGCAACAAGTAATGACTAAGGCCAGGCTGGATGAGGCTCTAGACAGCCTGATCTAGTGTAAGGTGTCCCTGGCCACCACAGGGGAGTTGGAAATAGATGATCCTTGTGGTCCCTTCCAACTCTGACTGATTTTATGATTCTAAAGTTACAAAGTGGTTCCCAAAAGAGGAAGGATTACTAAGCCCAATCTTTGAAATTCTTGAAGGAGGGGAGAAAGAAAGGAAAGGAAAAAAAAAAAAAAAAAAAAAAAAAAAAGGACAGGTATTATTTTTTCTATGTGTTCTGAAATCCAGATTTTTAAACTACCCTCACTCTCATAAGACCCCATCTGGAGTACTGTGTACAGTTCTGGAGCCCCAGCACAGGAAGGACATGGAACTGTTGGAGTGGGTCCAGAGGAGGCCACCAAGATGCTCAGAGGGCTGCAGCAGCTCTCCTATGAGGACAGGCTGAGAGAGTTGGGGCTCTACAGCCTGAAGTAGGGAAGGCTTCAAGGAGACCTGATAGTAGCATTCCAGGGTCTGAAGGGGGCTCCAGGAAGGCTGGGGAGGGACTATTGACAAGGTCTTGTAATGTCAGGTCAAGGGGCAGAGGGGTTGAACTGCCAGAGGGGAGATTTAATCTGGATGTTAAGAGGAAGTTGTTTGCAGTGAGGGTGGTGAGACACTGGCACAGGTTGCCCAGGGAGGTTGTGGCTGCTCCCTCCCTGGAGGTGTTCAAGGCCAGGCTGACCTGTACAAGGCCTTGAGTGACCTGTACTAGTGGGAAGTGTCCCTGCCTATGGCAGGAGGTTGGAACTAGATGATCCTTGAGGTCACTTCCAACCTTGTCATTCTATGATTCCATGATCACCACGTTCCAGGATTACCTCTAGAACAGCTAAGGGTAAAAATATATTGAATTTGTTAATAGAAGCTGGGATTTCTGTGTTTCCAAGGTCTGTGACTATAAAACCAGGCATGAAATCCTGAAATCTCAAGATGGGTGTGTGAATACCAACAGAGAAGCATCTAGTTAGCCTCTTAATGACTTAGGTAGGCATCAGATTTTTACATTTCACAGCATATAATTCCCACTAGAGAAGAAATAGCTGGAAATGTTGTTTTGTCTTTTTAAGGATGATCCTAGGTGCAGGGAATCTGCAAAGATCTTTTTCTGAACACAGTAGATGTTAAGCAACTATGGGTAATTTGTCTGCTTGTGAGTTACTGCCAGGCAGGACTTTACAGCTCTTCCCTTTTGGCCATTAGCTGTTTCAAGCTCCTGTTTGGTCTTCAGGTTTGTTGTCCCTGGTTTGTTGTTTCCTTTATAAAAAAGACAAATACAGTTACTGTTCTCATTTTTATCAATCTTTTGATTGTTAATTGGAGATGTGGCAAAAATAATCTCTTTATTTGGTGGGCAGTGGTTCCTACAGTTTCAGCTGTTCCCATGAAGTTGTGATTTTAGGCTTCTTTTAAGTGAAGAATGCCTGCTCCCTGTCTTCTACAAGGTTTTGTTTAAATCCTGAGGTAACAATAGTTGAACTCCACTGCTATGTCCTTGCATAGCAGAATTTGAAATTCATACCTGAAAATGTGATGTGTGGGAACTTTCACATTGAAATAGACTTCTCAGACTATAGGTCACATAGCAATTACAACAGGCATTACCATCCAAAAGGAAAAACTATGCAAGTGTGAAAATGAGAGAAGAAATTCTGGTGTATTCCTACCTAGGAATCTATGGATCAGTGAGCAAGTCTTGGGGCAAGACAGGGCATAAAAATCAACCACAGCACCGAGCAGTCAATGTCACACACACTACTTGATTGTCAATTGCTAGGCAAAAGTAAGCTGTGAGCTTCAGAAGCAAAGAAATGCACAGATTAAAGGCTGATCCGTGGCATCCTCAAATCTAACATCTTTTCTAGGGCTGGGGCATTAATACAACTCTTTGTTGCATTCCTTCACCTCTAATTTGGAGGAATCAGCACGAAGTGAAGGAAGAATCAATTCTCTTCCTTGATGTTCATACTTGCTTTTATTTATTAATGATCTTACACATTGCCAGTCTTGCTAAACTGGCAGAGGGATTTACAGCACCAGAACAAATCTCTGCTGGCTTTTTAACCCAAGAACATTAAGAGATTGTTTCCTTCCCATCCAAAGTACTTATTTACCCAGTGTGAGTTAATACTGCAAAACAGAAACCTACCAAACAGGCATTTCTGATTTAAAACATACAGAGACCTTTCCCCTGACACCCCTTCCATTCACCTCAGCAGGAGCTTCTGACAATAATTAAAGGCAAAGTTATCTTCAGAGGTTGAAGAATTAAGTCTGCTTTTGAAGCAATGAGATAATGGGTACCTGAGAAGTCAGAGAACAAAGCTGCTTACAGCATGATCCCAGTCACTTAGGGGGTAAGTTTCAGAGACACAGAAGCTCCCTTAGCCAAAGCCAGCCTCAGTAACCAAAATCCCAGCAAAACAGAGATGGTAGGGCAGAATACAGAAAAGCAACAATGCTTACATTATAGGATTTACTTTAATCCATATAATAAACTAGGTCAGATGACTATCTAAGCAGGTAAGGATTAAATGAAGAACAATAAGTGCAACAAATAAGAAAGAAAGGAATCAGTAAAAGATAAGGTGAAAGAAAAAGGCAAACAAAATATTGTACTAGACCTAGCAGCAAAACCTGTGCACAGAGCTGCTGGAGTTTTAATGTGCACTATTATGTGGGGGGGCATAAACCAAAGGGGAGGATCCCAGAATCATAGAATGGTAAGGTTGGAAGGGACCTCAAAGATCA
>VWZE01001778.1:810445-843359 GCA_013396675.1 Eubucco bourcierii | reverse complement strand
GTGGCCTCCTCTGGACCCACTCCAACAGTTCCATGTTCTTCCTGTGCTGAGGGCTCCAGAACTGCACACAGGACTCCAGATGGGGTCTGAGGAGAGCAGAGCAAAGGGGAGAGTCACCTCCCTTGCCCTGCTGGCCACGCTAGACATTTTTAGTGTGGTTAGTTTAATGTTTGGATTGGTTTGTTTTTTTTTTTTTCAATGTTCACAGCAAAAATACTTTGATGTTCATAGTAACAATAGAAGTTTCAGACCAGGAATATCATATTCCCTGACACCATACTGGTCAGGGATTATGTTCTGCCCAGCAAGCTGAGGTAGAGTAACCTAACATCACACTTGCTGAGCCGAGGTTAGGGCACAGGAATCCTGCAAGGTAAATCAACTGTGGGATCATCCTACCTGTGTCCATGAAAGATAAATGTTTTAGCAGAAAGCCAGACTTTATTCATTTCTACACATTCTTTTACCTTTCCTAAAACTTCAACTTCTAGGAGAGCTTTTCCAAAGATGAAGAGACTAGAAAGTAGTCAAACATTCATGAGGAGGCAAAAAAAGTTCTTTGCAAAGCTGAACTGTGTCAGATTTGTGACTATTCTAATGAATGTTTGACTTTTCTCCCCCACTTTCTGGAGAAAGATTCAGGCTTAAGAAATAAAGTGGCTAAATTAAGAAGCTTAATAATTTCTGTGTTTAAGCTGACTTGGTGGCTTGTGGGAGCGCTTAAAGTTTATGCTAGAAATTCCCTTGCATCCCAGGGATCAGAAGTGGAAGCTGATAAGATAACTTGAAGGCACAGGATCAGCATGTCTCACTCCACTGGCTCTGCCTTCAGAGAACATTAGCAGCTGGCATGAGGATGAGTCTAGCTCTTTTTCAGAAGCACAAAAAAAACCAAAGGCAGATAGTTAGAGTAATACTGCCTGCAGTTACTACAACACATTCTTGTTAGCACAGGAGCTCACCTCTGTTACTCTTTTTCAGACTTCTTCACTATGGTAGACCCATTGTCTGGAAAAGAAAAGGAAAAAGCCTTTTGTCTTAATCAATAGCTTGATTCAAATAGCAACATGCCTGTGAGAGAATCACAGACTCTACAGGGAGAACTGAAAAAGTCTTGCAGTGGTTGCTGGAAGGGGTTTAAGTATGCTTGGTCTCGGTGTTCTCTGCTCACTCCCACCAACCAGGTGGAAGTGATGAAGAGGCAGTAATTGCTTGAAAGCTGTAAGGAAGTGGGATCATGCTTTTGCAGCCCCAACCTAAGAACCAAGCCTACTGAGAAGATCTCTTCTGAGGGCAAAATTCAGCTGTTCTTGGTAAGATACTTTTCCATTTCCATAGTGTAACAACATTGCTTTGTATTATTCTTCTTGTCTACTGTAACTTCTATACCTTTTGCAAAAAAAGGGAATCAAACAAGAAACTCCCACAAGAGTTTCCCATTTCTTTTATGATTTTTGCTGAAGATGGGGAGAAAAGAGGCAGGAGAGTTCAGAAGCTTCTTGCCTTGTTAGGCCACCCTCTATAGCACCTGTGCAGCTGCTTTTCATGCAGGAGCAATATGGCAAGTGCAAGTCTGCAATGTGCATTGTATTTCTCAGTTATGTAGATGTTGCATTTAACTGCAGTCAGTCCCATCAGTGGAGGACTACCCAGTGTGGGTAAACACTGCAGAATACTCTCTATGAACCTTTGTGTCAATTCCCAATCAGATTTGCCTGGAATCACATTCTGCCTACAGCTACCTGAAGGGAGGTTGTAGCCAGGTGGGGTTGGTCTCTTCTCCCAAGGAACCAGCAACAGAACAAGGGGACACAGTCTCAAGTTGAGCCAGGGGATGTCTAGGCTGGATGTTAGGAGAAAGTTCTTGACAGTGATTAGCATTGGAATGGGCTGCCCAGGGAAGTGGTGGAGTCACTGTCCCTGGAGGTGTTCAAGACAAGCCTGGATGGGGCACTTAGTGCCATGGTCTAGTGGATTGGCTAGGGCTGGGTGATAGGTTGGACTGGGTGAGCTTGGAGGTCTCTTCCAACCTGGCTGATTCTGTGATTCTATGCCTCTCACAAATGGGCTCTTCATTAGTTTCATCCTAGGTCAGGAATATGTACTGAAAATGGAGCTGCTCAAAACAATCTGAAATTTTGATAACATGAGAACATTATCAAAACCTGAGAGTGTATTGTGGGGGGTGTGGGGAGAAATAAAAATTGAATGTGAGTTTGAAATTTGTGTCTATGTAGTGGGAAGTATCAATAGGTCAGGGCCTATCAGAGAGTGGTTCTGTGCTATATGTTCCAAAGAGCTAGGAACATTATTGAAGGTATTTAGGAAACTGGTCTCAAAATGTATTTGTGGCAGTCCAAGATGTTCCAGGTTGAAGGCAAAGACTTGAAGTTCCGTAGTGAACCACAGACATGCCAAAAAGGATGCACAGAAATTATGTTGCCTGTTGCCTTCCATCTTTCTCTGTTTCAGGGCATGACTGCATACATGCACATTTCCAGAGGCAGGCAAAAATTATAGTGTGGGTGAAAGGAATTGATCAAAATGGCTGAACAAATAACATTCTGAGTGTATTTTTAAATTTTAATTCTTCATAAAATGTCTAGGAAGGAGCTCTGAGCCTTGTTTCAGGGGAGTTTGTAAGCAAAATTTACTTCAAGGGTGGCAGGATGTGTCAAGAGGGAGAGATGGAGGAGCAGTGTGGCAGCAGCCCAAGGGTTAAGGTAGCTGGGAGAAAGGACAGCCAGGAAGATGGTAACAAAGCAAATGCCTACTCAGCAGAGTGTTTAATGCCAAAGATCAAGTTATGGCATGTAGCTGGTAATATTGCTGAGGTCAAGAGGCTGCAAACCCTTTTATGACGGTTATCTCTGTCTCTCAGCTTCCCATATTTTGACTTTGCACTCCATTTTTCTTTCACCAGCCCTCATGGTAAGTGCCTAGGTGATGGCTATTTTGCTCAGCCTTTAAGAAAGAAGGGTAAGCCCCAGCCAGCATTACTGTGGTTTCTGTTTCCTGTGTCAACAAATAGCTCTGAGCAACAAATAAACTCGGGAAAATCAGGGTATCTTCATGCACAAGCTGCAGAGGTAAGAAGACACAAAAATTCAATTAATAACTGACTTGTTATGAATTACTACCTCCACCTCTTCTGATTGTAGCTCAGCAACTGCAGGCAGCCAGTCAAGCCAATAGGCACCCTTAAAAACATGAGACTCATTGCTTCTGACCTTGTTCTTCCTGCGACCTCAGAGCAGCGGCTTGCAGAAAGCTGTACAAATATCTTGGCATAACCTCAAGAGTGGTTCAGTAAGTAGTTCACAACTGCTGACCATCTGGCTCTTAGATCTAAGAGGGATCTATTCATGTTAGAACTAGAACATTGCCAAGCTGCAGCAGGAACTGCAGGACAGAAGTGCACACAGGCTGTGATGGTTTGGGAGTTCCCTGCCCCCAACCCACACTTTGTAAAATCCCCCAGACCTAGACTCAGCCAGCTGGAAGTTAAGGACTGAAGCTCTGTTTACAGCTCAGCACAATGTACAAGCAGAAATATACACAGTAGACAGGAATAGTTACAGACATAGACAAGTTAAAGGGAATACAGAAACACAATCCCCCTCCCAGAAATCAGAGTCCCCAGGAGGGGCTCCCAACCACCCTTCCACCTTCTCCCCACCCCTCTACCTTACCCCAGGGTTTGCCTTACGCTCAAGGTGAGTTTGGAGGATGGGCCAGGGGGGTTAGAAGGAGAGTGGTTAGTTAGGTTAGCAGAGAGGTCCAGACCAAGCCAGCAGCTAGAGACTGAGACTCTCTATGTGTGTCTTATCTGTGTTTATGTCCTTGTTCTTATCCATCTCAGCAAGCCTATGAGTGAAGCAGACATCACCATTGTTTTCTTTTCTCAGCCTGTAATCTTTCTCCATTAAAATATTCCAAGTAGCCTCAAACCAGCACACAGGCCCTCTTTAAAACCCTGATAGAAATCATTGCAATTGTTTTATCCACCCATTTACTACAGTGATGTCATCTTATTTCTGGTACCATCACATCCAGAGGCACTATCTAGGAAAAGAGCTCCAGTGTTTTGATAGTACAATGATAGGCACCCCCAAAGAGCTTTAAATCTGAGCTTATCTTCCCATAATACGGTGGGAAAGTCAAGTTTTTTGCATCCTTTTGCTGCCTTCTGCCCTTTGAGATGATGGAAAGCTATGGAATAGATAGAGATAGGTGCTGTTAACACAGTGCCAAGCTTCACTTAGAAGCAACATAAATTACATGAGGCTCTGTATTGTATCTTGCTCAGCTTAAATCTGTTAGAACAAGCCTGCATCATCCAGCAGTCTACTGCATTGGCAGAATATACAATGAGCAAAGAACAAAGAGCAGGGATGGGGAAACACATGAAGTTTGTGATTCAATTTCTGCAATATCATGGGGGCTAGGCTTGGCCATCTCTCCACGCTTTTATTTCATTGGGGTCACAGCGGAAACAACCCGAGGGGTTTGGCAGTGTCATCACAGTATCACCAGGGTTGGAAGAGACCTCAAAGCTCATCAAGTCCAACCCATCACCACAGGCCTCAAGACCAGACCATGGCACCAAGTGCCACATCCAAACCCACCTTGAACACCTCCAGGGACGGTGATTCCACCACCTCCCTGGGCAGCCCATTCCAGCAGTCAATGACTCTCTCAGTGAAGAACTTTCTCCTCACCTCCAGCCTAAACTTCCCCTGGCACAGCTTGAGACTGTGTCCTCTTGTTCTGGTGCTGGTTGCCTGAGAGAAGAAAGTAACCTCCCCCTGGCTACAACCACTTTTCAAGTAGTTGTAGACTGCAATAAGGTCCCCCCTGAGCCTCCTCTTCTCCAGGCTAAACAACCCCAGCTCCCTCAACCTCTCTCCATAGGGCTGTGCTTAAGGCCTCTCACCAGCCTCGTTGCCCTTCTCTGGACATGCTCAAGCACCTCAATGAATCTTGCATGTCACTTTAGAAAGGTCTTTTCATTCAATGGGAGCAGCAAGAAGTAAAACCTATGGGAAGAATAAAATGGTTGCATTGTGTTGAAGTTGCTGGGAATTTTACCAACCACTAAGTCAAGGTAGAAACAACAACTTGTAATAATAGAGTCTGCATTTCCTCTTGAACCATAGTTTGGAAACTGTCTGAACACCCATGCTTTCTCTTGTGGAGCCATTTAAATGTATTCAGAATGTGTATTGACTCTCAGGGCCAAGATTAAAATGCATTTTCTAAACGTTTTATTGTTTTTTTCCCACTGGGCTGATTGGTCTAACAAATTATTGCCTCAAAGTAATTTTTCCCCCTTATGCATGCTTGCAATGATCAGATCAGCCTATGAAATTTAGGGAGTTGAACTGAACTGAACCCAGTATAAAAACCTTTTGAGGTTTGCCCATCAGTGCTTACAATGCTGTTTTGAAAAATAACCTCAAGGCTATTTAATTAATCGTTTATTCCTTTAGTCTCCCAACCCAGGTAGATTAATACCTACACTGCCCACAGATCAATGAGTTCTGGAGTCTCCTACAGATTAGCACATCTGTAGTTTAAAGCTATTTTGCCTTAGAAGGAAAGAAAGAAGGAAAGAAAGAAAGAACAAGCATACTCCCAGGAGGAACCTTTCAGGGATCAATTCATAAGCAAAGGAAAACATGCTATTCTCAGCAAGGAAACAATATCTTTTTTGTCTGCTACAGTGATTAATAACATGCTATAACCAGAGCCTATTTAAAGGGCTCCATCAATCCATGTAGACCAAAAGCTGACCCACTTTAAATTCTTTAAATATGTCAAGAATTGTTCCAAATTTTGTTTTTCTTTTATTTTTAATAGAAGCAAATGGAAGCTGTAGAATTGCCACCAACAATTCCCTCCTCCAAGAAAACTGAGTGTCATTGATAAGAGCAAGCAGAAATATTGGTAGTTGAGCAGTACAGCACTATGAATAAAATCTGTGGAGTTTAGAGAAACAAAATAAAAAATTTCCCAAACTGAAGATAGGTAGGAACTGCAAAGCTGCAAAGCCTCATGGCTGTTGGCTTGTTTCATGCATACAGTTTGGAACAGGAAGGATATTTTTTTTTTTTCCCTAGCCCAAATTTCAAAATGAAGTTCTGCCAGTCTTCTGGCTTCAAGGGCCATAAATACAGTAAAAAAAAATAAAATTTATTTATATATATATTTATATATATATAATATATTTTATATATATATATATATAAAAGGCAGTTTTGTCTACCTATTTTTATCTAACAGAAGCAGAATTTTTTCTTTTCTGGAACTAATGAGATAAGATTGATGCCTATAAACAGAGCTCAGAGATTGCATCTTAGGTTACAGTTCACAGAGTCAACCCTCAGCCCTGAACATTACCTCCTCCACATTAGCAGGACATCACAGGCTGTGACTTTGAAAAGGACCAAATCCTTGCAGGTGATGCTGAGTCAGTAGCCCAGGCAGTGCTTGCAATCTTCCAGGATCAGACCTTTGAGTTCTCCTCTAGCAAAGCACAGAGATAACTGTGTGTGAGGGTGAGTAATCTTGATGATGTCTGTAGGACACAGGCCCTGTCTGATTTTAGTAGGCAGGGCACCTTCTAAATAAATAAATTCATGAATCTTCAAAGGAAAAATTAAAGGCTGGAGAATACTTAAATATCATCAGAATCTTCAGTCAAAATACATTAAAATCTCCTTGTCCTTATCTCACGAAGAAGCACACTTTATTGAAGACAAAACCTGAATTATTAATATCCAGCCAATAGCCAAACATAAGATAGAGTGTATGCTAATTTCAGGGTTCAAATAGGCAGTTATGATCCTAAATTTAGCCTCCCATTATTAAAAATACTTTGACCAAGATGTTTTAAAAGCACATCAAACCTATTAAGAGTGAAGCACAACGAGCTAGGGCAGTGCCTTCAGCCTTAGACAACCAGGAAAAATGCTGGCAGAGAGTACCTCCACCCACACCATTACTGAATAGGATGCAGTAGGAACAGTAAAATGCCACCAAATGTTAATAAAAGAAATCAAACCAACCAGTAAAGTTAGCAGGACTGATGACAAAATAAGGTAGTCGATATAACATGGGATGGATAAGCAGTGACACAAATTTTGGGCACCCAAAACTGGAGAACTGTCTTAAAAATATCCTGCCACAAAAAAGTTCATGAACTAACAGGTGGGCCAGTGCACCCTAATTCTGCAGCCTTGGTGTGCAGCTGGAGTGTAGCTCTTGTTACAGTCAGGATGGGACTGAGGAAGAGCAGCATGGCAGCAAACAAGGACTGCTGCTTTCGCTGCTCCAGCAAGCATCAGTCTGGTCCCTTTGATTCGTGAGTCTTTCAGATTTGCTTTTTCCACCATCTTGTGAACAAAGACTTCATACTTCATTTACTCTTTTCCATGGGAAATCCATGCAGTGCTGTGGGGACTTCAGCTGTCTTCAAACAATTTAGGGCAGTTTGCAGCATCTCTATGTCAGACCTACATCGCTTCAAAAACTGGGGAGCTTAGGCTGACAGAACCTTAAAGTGCTCCCCGGATCTGGTACTACACAGGCAAAACTCACTGGGTTAACATTATCTACTTGGAGTACATAATGAAATTCATCCTTGAATGGCAAGTACTTTAAGTGCTTTTTCATAGTACACCACCAATGTATTTTTTCACTCTACTTATTTCTAAAACCTTCATTACAGATGAAGTTAAAAAATAACTTTCTCCTTTAAAATGTTGATTTGTTTTTCTTGGACAGAATGTGCTGTGAAATGTCGAGGTAAGCATTAAGTCAGAGGGCCACTATACCATGCCAGCAGGAGCAATTTACTTCTTATGTATATTTTCTTGAACATTATTTTGTTCCCTTTCTCTTTCTGAATGGGAACCACTTCCTTACAGCAGCTGAGTGCTTTCCTCCCCCTTTCCAGCCCATTCTTCGCCTGCTCAACGTCAGGGGCATGCTGAGGGTTTGAGCAGTGGAGATTCACGTAGCATTTCTGTGCATCAACAGATACAGTTGCTCCAAATAAATCCAGTCTATGGACATCATTTGAGGCTCAAAACTCAACATTTTCTGAGTGGTAAATCTGTGTTAAGCTGTTTAATTGTTTTGTGATTACCAGAGCACTTACCTTGTGAGGATATTAATTATCCAGGCATAAAGAGACCAACTTTTTTTTTTTCTCTGTAAGGAGAGAGCTTTTTTTTTTTTTTTCCTTTAAGTTATTCGAGTTTCTTTTACTCATTCCAGCTAAATAGATCTTGCCTGAGAAAGAGGGGAAAAATGGGTCTAAATGCAAATTAACATTACTGTTTAAATATCACAGACCATTTTCTCTGAGCCCAGTTACAATAACTAGTAATTATAAAAATTGCTTGCCTTGGGCTTCTGGCTAAGCCAATGCTAAACTTGTCCTTTTATTAGATCTGTCAGACTGAGTTAATTATCTTTATGATAATAGATGTGCCTTACCTCAAACAAAACAAATACCCTTATAATTAGCTTTTTAGTTAGAATTTTAATTTATTTATAAAGGGTGTTTGTTTTGCTGCTTTTTTTTCCCCCCTGCTTTACAAAGGAGTTTGGGTTTTAACAGGTTACTAGTCAGCTTAGTCATATTGAAGAGAAAACAGACTCATTAGGTTGACCAAAAGGTTTTGTAGTTAACATTGTATCTCATCTAGCCACTGTGGAATCTGTTGGGCTCTGCGAGCGTGCTGGTGCATATTTGTGTGAAAGACAAGGGAGAGAAAGAGAAACAAGACATTTTCTTTTATTCCAGAAAGTTCTCTCTGAGCTGACTTTTGAAACAGCACATTAACTGAATTTAATAGTGAAGCATGCTAGCAAACACTAATCCTGGCTACATGTTTTCTTTTGAATTCTTTTTCTGAAGTCAGAGCTGAACTTTCCTTAGACTACTGAAAATAGAAAGCATAGTCTGGTTTAATATATTTCTGTCTCCACAAAATCCCTTTCAATCTCTCCCTCTTTCTCTCCTCTTTTTTTTTTTTTTCTTCTTCTTCTTCTTATCTTCCTCACATTTTCTCTGAACCGATCCTGCAAGCCCTTCAAACAGAACTCCTAGTAAGAATTGATGGACTGCAGAATGGGGTCTGTGCTTTATTCAGGATTTCAGATGTGTTTCTCCCACTAAATAAAAAATGTGACTTATGCATCAGGACCATCTCTTATTTTTCCAAACAGAATTAAAAAAAAAAAAAAAAAAAAAGTAATGAAACAGTTTAAAATTTGATGTTGGTAAAAAATGCAATCTACAGATTAAGGATTTAAAGGACGTGGTTAGGAAATAATGCCTTATGTATTATTTTAGCTCTGTCTCAGTGATAGGATCCAGACTGGATTTGTCAGATGGAGCCTGTTTGAATGGAAGTCAGGGTGCAGCTTCTCTAGATGTGAGTGTCCTCATGTGAGCACAGCAGTCCTATCTGACAGCATTGACAGGGTCTCAGCTCATTAATATTTCTATCAGCATTTGAGATCCAAGGATTAGATGAGGCTAATACTGCTTTATCATCTTATTTCCTCTATCATATATTATTCCCTCTCATCAAAGTAGCTGAATAGGCTTGATATGCAACAAATGCAAGGGGAACACGGATAAAAATGTGGTGGCAATTACAGGAGGAGGAGACATTACCAATATTTACAAGTTTTTCAATTAATAAAGTAATTTCAAAAGTAAACAGCTTTGCAACCGCAGGAACACAAATGCAGCTGTTGGGTAATGGAAAAAAACCCACCCCATTGCTATGCACCTTGTGTAAGCAAGCAAAAGGGAAAAAGGACCCAGATGAAATCAACACAGGCATACCTTTTTACTCTCTGGATCCACAACAGGTGAACTTCCAAGCTCCTCAGAAACAGAGGGAATAACACTCACCAATGCAAATGTGCTGTTAAACAAAAACAATAGTGGTAGCGAACATTGAAACCAACTTCATACAGACATATTTCTGTTTGCCATTTCAACTGTCTTCATTTGCTTTTTCAGAAGTCAAAGCTCTTTGGTGAAAACAAGTATTTCTGTGGCCAATAATTAAAGTGAATGTGATGGAAAGTTGTATCTTCCTAACTTTCTACAGCCTTTCTGACGGCTCCAAGTCACCATTAAGGACTGGATGTTTATTTTGTGTTTTTGAAAGACGACAGGAGAAATGGAAAGAGAGAGGGGAAATCAAAATAGAAATGAAAATGGGTTTTTTTGTTTGTTGTTTTCAAATGTGATAAAGTCCAACAGAAATGTAACTCCTTTCCTTCTGTGTTGCACCCTCTCAGAAGGCAGGTTTTGCTGTCATCCATATTTACTTGCAGTTCTATAAATGCTGCAAAATCTTCCCATTAGGAAGACTAAGTTTTGGTTTGTTTCTTTTTTTTAATTTGGGGTCCTTATCTAGTCTTCTAGTAGGTCCCTTGCACTTGACAGTATCTCTACTACTTCTGGCTGGGCAGAGTGGCAAGGTGAGACCCATGACACAGCTTTTTGGTGAAGCCAGAGCTCCTGGTATTGGACCTGTGCTGAGTGCCCATGCCAGCTGACAGCACTGTGGACAGGATTTCTGCACACAAAGCGATCCTCTTCAAAACTGAGGATGATTCATTTACTACCACACGTTCTGCAGCTAGAAAAAATGTATTTGAAACAACAGATCGCCTCTATACCCAGCCCCTATTTTGCTCTTAGCCATAGAGGAAAAGGACTCTGATCTGATGCCTCTCCTGAGGCCCCAGAAAACAGGAAGGTGATCTCCAGTTTTCTCAAGTCAAGGTGCAATACCACAACATTAGCCAAGCTAAGCTGGTGACAGGACAAGGGGCAATGGGTTTAAACGGGCAGAGAGGAGATTTAGACTGGATGTTAGGAGGAAGTTCTTTACAGGGAGGGTGGTGAGACACTGGCACAGGTTGCCCAGGGAGGTTGTGGCTGCTCCCCACCGGAGGTGTTTAAGGCCAGGTTGGACGAGACCTTGAGTGACCTGTATTAGTGGGAGGTGTCCCTGCCCATGGCAGGGGGTTGCAACTAGTTGACTTTGAGGTCCCTTCCAACCTTACCATTCTGTGATTCTTCAGTCACCCTTCTCATTCCTAGCTCAGAGTTTCCTGGACTCTTGCATCACCAACCTTGGTGCCTCACTGATCTGATTCAGAGAACTGAAGTAGCAGAAACTTTCTTTGCTGGGTTAGTTTTCTGCTAGCATCACTCTGTGACCCACATCAGTTGGTATCAGATGGATGCTGGTGCCAGTACAGGTGAGACTGTGAAGCTAGAGGCAAACCTTTAATCACTTTTGCTCACAGGACTGCAACAACCAGGCATTGCTGCTACACAGCTACACACTAGCTCAGTGTTTTTCAGTGATTCCTGGGATCCTATTTTACCCAATCTAATATTTAACTTTCCTGAGTAGTTTCTCAAATAAAACAGTTTGATCTATTTCTTTGTCAAGCAACAGAAGAGAAAAAATAACCCACAAAACAGTCTAAATAGATTCCGGCTTCCTATACCTTTCTTCTTTTCTTTTTCAGATACCTTGATTATATGAGGAGAATGTAATGTGTAAAGATAAGGAAGCTGAAGTTAAATCTTAGTGTAACCATTATCATTTGGGTTTTCATTAGAGCAGAATTTTGAATCTGACATGACCATGTTTGTGCTTTCCTGTACAGAAGCATTCAGTAAGAGTTTCTGCTCAAGGAATTGATATTTTACTTGCAGATGTAATACTTCAGATGCTACCTACGATGTAGGTATCTTGTACACAGGCCATAATATCAACAGGAATCATAGAATGGTAAGGTTGGAAGGGACCTCAAGGATCATCTAGTTCCAACTCCCTGCCATAGGCAGGGACACCTCCCACTAGTACAGGTCACTCAAGGCCTCATCCAATCTGGCCTTGAACACCTCCATGGAGGGAGCAGCCACAACCTCCCTGGGCAACCTGTGCCAGTGCCTCACCACCCTCACTGTAAAGAACTTCCTCCTAACATCCAGTCTAAATCTCCCCTCTGCCAGTTTAAACCCATTGCCCCTTGTCCTGTCATTGCAGGACCTTGTAAATAATCCCTCCCCAGCCTTCCTGTAGGCCCCCTTCAGATACTGGAAGGCTACTATCAGGTCCCCTCGAAGCCTTCTCTTCTCCAGGCTGAAGAGCCCCAACTCTCTCAGCCTGTCCGCATAGGAGAGCTGCTCCAGCCCTCTGATAATGAATCATCATATGCAGTCTGTTTTCAATAGTCCTAGGGTTCTCCACCTAAATAGAGATGTATGCTTTGGACTCTATTGAAGTAAGCAATATCTTCTCCCTCTGCAGTATGTTCCAAAATCCTCATCAGTCATGACCACGTAAGAAATACATAAATTCCAGCTGGAGTGTGGGAAGTTAATTTCTCTACAAACTAATGCAAAATACTTCAAAAAAAAAAAAAAATCTATTGCAATGACATAAAGCCAGAAAGTTTCTCACCATTGAGAAGATATCATCAGGAAAGGTCAAAGCTGTGCTTGACTGGTCTGCTCTATCGCAGCCCTTACAGATCCTGTGTTCTGACACTGCCCTGCAAGGACACACAGACAAGGCAATATTAGCCCTTTCTAAAGCTTCAGAGTGACACTTTCATGTTCTACTATTTTAAATGAACTTCAAAATGGAATATAGATAGGTGTTGTGTATTTGCTGTACAAACGAGGAATGGATCCATCCAGATAAGGATGTTCACTAAACCAACAGGAAAAATGCATTGCTAAGGTTGGAAAGTCATCCAAAGTTAGGAAGTTAAGATTGTAAGTCCACAGAATCACAGAGTTAACCAGGTTGGAAAAGAGCTTCAAGATCATCAAGTCCAACCTATCACCTAACACATTCTAATTAACTAAACCACAGCACTAAGTGCCTCATTCAGCCTCCTTTCGAACACCTCCAGGGATGAGGACTCCTCCACCTCCTAGGGCAGCCCATTCCAATGGCAATCACTCCTGCTGTGAAGAACTTCTTTCTAGTATCCAGCCTGAACCTGCCCTGGCACAGCTTGAGGCTGTGTCCTCTTGTTCTGTCTCTGATTGCCTAGGAGGAGAGCCCAACCCCACCTGGCCACAACCTCCTTTCAGGGGGAAGGAGGTTACCCTGAGCCTCCTCTTCTCCAGGCTGCACATCCCCAGCTCCTTCAGCAACTACTGGTAGGGCTGTGCTCCAACCCCCTCACCAACCTTGGTGCCCAAACTTCAACTTAACCTTTCTATTATGATGGAAGTTTTAGTCTCTTTTTTTTTTTTTTCCAGAGGATGGAAGCACAGCACACATCACTGCTGGCTGCCCATAAACTACAAGATTATGAAAAGCATTGTTACAGAGGCTAAACATTCTTTCTGAGACGTGCCAGGGAAAGGTAGCTGGTGTACACAAATTCATTGCATTTGTATGTGCTGTACATTATTGTCAAAGTTACCCAGCTCATGAGATTAATAGTGTCAATTAGGCTGTCAGGGATGAGCGAGCCTGTCATGTGGGCTTTGACAGAATGCTTGGCTTGATTAGCTTCATGCAGATATCATAGCTTAATATTTACATTCGAGGAGCTAACATTTTACAAAACCTCTTTGAATTTTTTCCTAGCTTGTAGAACTGCATTCATAAATATGGTTTGCCTTGCAAAGAAAAAACAAAACCAACACCAAACCACCCGACACAGTGTACTGTATATCACTTAAATACATTCATTTACATAGGTTGCAGACATAATTATCAAATCAAGATTAAAGCATCATTTTGCATTACTATATCAGTAAGGGGGAAAAAAAGTAAAGGCAGTTGACTGACTTTGTTTAGGATTGCTGACAGCAAGACCACATCTTGCATTCCTGTATGCCATTTCTAGGGTTAGTCAAGACTGAGTGATACTTAGTGTGTATGGTGTTGGAGAAGGGAAAATGTTCAACCTGTGGAGGAACAAAGGCAGTGTCCTGTTGGCTAGACCACATATCAGGCTCAGCAGTTGGTCTAACCCTTGCAAGCAAGGGAGCAAACCACAAATGCATCTCTCGGGCACTGCTTCCATCTTCTTCATCTATCATTCTTTACAGTGAGGGTAGTGAGACATTGGCACAGGTTGCCCAAGGAAGTTGTGGAGCACAACTGTGCTCCCTGTGCTTCCAACAGGAACCACAACAGCTTCCCTGTGCTCCACAACCTCCCTGGAGGTGTTCAAGGCCAGGCTGGATGAGGCCTCGAGCAACCTGTTCTGGTGGGAGGTGTCCCTGCCTATGGCAGGGGGTTGGAACTGGATGATCTTTGAGGTCCCTTCCAACCTAAACCATTCTATGATTCTATCATTTCTCAGTGGACTTTCTTTTGCAAAAAGCAGTCTCCCACCTTGGGAGTTGGACAGGAACTGCTCTTCCGCCTTTACTGCAACCATCATGGAATGAGATGGATAAATGAGGAGTCTGTTATTTACAGAAACTCTGTGATGCAAATGCAGAGCAGAGACAGGCAGGACCTGCAGTGTTGATTTATCCAATGCTTTTAAAAGATTTTTTTTCCCCCCTCTCTCTTTAATGATTGTACAAGATGTCAAAGGCAGATTTCCTTCAGAATGTCATATATTGCTCTCAACATGGCTTTTTTTCTTCCCCCGGTGATTTCTGTTATATATACCATCTGCTTTCAGTTGTGCCCTGACCAAATCTCCTCTTGGATGCTATTTTCAGGGCTGTATATCTTAGATGTTGCAAGGTCAGAATTCCAGGCAAGGTACTATCATTGTGCCAATAGATAAACACCTTCTCAGTTTTTATTTGGTCTGACCTCAGATTAACCTCTCATTAACTTCAAGTCAGGATTCTGGAATTTGACCCAAAATAATAGTTCTTACAAAAGGCATGAAAATCAGTGTGAAAGTGGATTCACAAATTGAACCACAAGTGTGCACAGTGCTTCAAAACACGGCACAGCCATCCAGGGAGACCTGCACAGACAGAGCTGGGCACACAGCAACCGAATGAGGTTCACCGAGCACAAGTGCAGAGTCCTGCATCTGGGGAGGAGTAATAAACTGAATCAGTACAGGTTGAGAGGTGATCTGCTGGAGAGCAGCCCTGTGGAGAGGGCCCTGGGAGTGCTGCTGGAGAACATCCATGGAGCAGCAATGTGCCCTGGTGACCAAGAGGGCCAGTAGGGTCCTGTGGTGTATTAGGGAGAGTGTGTCCAGCAGGTCCAGGGAGATTCTCCTCCCCCTCTACTCTGCCCTGGTGAGACCCCATCTTGAGTACTGCCTTTAGTTTTGGGCTCCCCAGTTGAAGAGGGACAGGGATCTGCTGGAGAGAGTCCAAGGGAGGGCTAAGAAGATGATGAGGGTACTGAAACACTGCCTGGTGAAGAGAGGCTGAGGGACCTGGGGCTGCTTAGTCTGAAGAAGACTGAGAGAGGATTTAATAAATGTTTCTAAATATCTGAAGACTGGGGGTCAGGAGGTGGGGCAGCCTCTGCTCAGTGCTGCCTGGGATATGACAAGGAGCAATGGATGGAAGCCGCAGCACAGGAGGTTCCAGCTCAACACAAGGGAGAACTTCCTGCCTGGAAGGGTCTCAGAGCACTGGAACAGGCTCCCCAGAGAGGTTGTGGAGTCTCCTTCTCTGGAGACTTTCCAGGTCTGTCTGGATGTGTTCCTGTGTGCCCTGAGCTAGATTGTCTGGTCCTGCTCTGGCAGGGGGGTTGGATCTTTGGGTCCTTTCCAACCCCTGACATCCTGTTGTCTATGCAAAGATATCTTATCCAAGTACCTCATCCCTGGTGGCTGATGCAGACAAGGCTTTCTGGTTTGTAGCATGCCTCTTCTCCATTCTTTCTGTCTGGGTCATGTGTGTTCCCCAGTGAGACTGCAGGGAAGCTGGATGGAGGCTGAGCACCTGACTGCAGCACCTTTATAATCTCAGAGTAAACTTTAATCATTTTTCCTTACTTACATCTGCCCATAGCATGAAGGAGAACGGTCAATGGGCTAATCTCAATCAAAGAAGTAATAGTCATTCCCCCTCATGCTGTGACAGTGAGAGGCATGTCATGGGCTCCCTAAGTGAGGCAGGGAGAAGGCTAGTGGCTCCTGTGTTGGCTTTTCACCACATCAAATCCTGCTGTATCAGGGATCCTAGATCACTATTATGGGAATTAGCAACTCTGTGGGAAAAGGCAGGAAGGACTGTGCAGAGAAGTGTATTTTAAAAGGATTGGAAGAAACACCAGGAGAGCAAATGAATAAAACATGACAGAGGCAATCAGAGAGGTAAAGGAGACAAAGGGAGTGTTAAAGGTAAAATATTAAGTGAAGGATAGGGAGGAGAGACACATGGAAAGTAAAAATGGAGAGATGGGATAAGGCAAGGTTGTCAGGGACTGTGCATGTTCAGGTCAATAGCTTGAATTTCTTCACCGTAGATTTGCCTTGCAGTCATGCCAGGAGCAAAGACAGGGAGCAGTGAGGTGACATGCAACAANAAAGGTGAGGAGAGTACCTCTCTGATAAACTGTTCTTGAATATACTGCCAGAAACATAAACAGAGCAGAGATTGAGCTGAACTCCCCATTTTTCACACACAACCTCTTTCCACAGCTCAGCTGTTAGGGTCACTAGAGAGAGGGTGGAAGAGAACAAGAAAGGCTCACATTAATTACAGATTGACTATGTCAACTCCATTATAATATGAAAGATCAGAAGCCAACGCTGTGAGACAAGTGGGGAAAACACATGAAAAGTGGAAAGATCTCAGAAGGGCCCCCACAACCTCCACATCTTTTACTGCTCCCTTCACAATTTAGCAGCCAGGGCAAAGCTCCGGTGAACTGAAAGCTGTAGCTGGGAATAAGAAATTAGGAAGCAGATTTCTCTCTTCTCTCATTGCTTACTGAGAACCACACTAAAGCAGAAGACAATCAGAAGAGCATCACTGGGAAGAACCACAGCTGCATTAAACTCACTCCCCGTTCTCAGGTCTGGCAATGCATGCAACCTGATATGGGTACAAGGGACCTATCAGCAGAAGGTATGTAAAGATATTACAACACACAATCTCCTTGATTGATTCCCAAGCTGAAGAATTCACAATTTACTTCAGCCTATCTTTACAGATCGAGGAAGTTTTCCAGGATGGGTGGGGGGGGAAGTCACTGGATTATAGTTAGTACAAAGCCAGAGGGAAAAATTGCACAGTAAAGCAGTATATTTATATCTACAGAACCATAGAGAGCAAACAAAACAAAATAAAAATAAAATATCCCTAAGCAGTGGAAACTGCATTGCAAATAAAACTTTATATTAAGAGATACATTTGCATACCAGGAAAAATTCCATGTGAAACTTACAATAACCACAGATCAAACCGTTCAAAGTAAAAAATAAAAGCAACCCATGGAAATCTTGATGGAGTGATGACCGAGAAAATACTTTGTAAGGACCCCAAAATTTGACCTGATAATAGGATTTGCATGTCCAGTTTTAAAATGAAACCCCATGGAAGTCATTTTCTCTTGATACATACCCATACTTCAGTCTAACAGTAAAGGGAGAAACGTGAACACTTTAAGGATAGAATATACCATGTAAGTATCCCAGAAGGACTTAACTGAGTTTAATTTAGATTAATAGGATACTATATAAATACTTCTTGCTTGTTAAGCACTTTTTATTAAGATATAACTACTGTCTAATACTTTTCCATCATTCACACGGTAAAAGCAGAGAGAGAATACAAATTTCAAAAGTAATGAAATTCCATTTTCAGAAACAACCAAGACATTCAGAGCTGGGTTTATTTTAAAGAGTGTAGAAGTGGCATTCATCTCCTAATTCTAGTTCTTCAAAGGACAGTTTAATCTTGTCATTTAATCTAGCCTTGACTAGATGTCTAGGTTGCCTCTACAGTCAGTGAATAAATGCCTCCAGCAAACAGCTAATCCATTGTAAAATAGGAGACTAGAGCAGGTTAATTGTGCCACTCTCTGATGCTATTTATGAATGTCTCTTCATTAACATTGAAGTCATACAGATGACAACCTTAGACCAGACTCAAACCATTACACATCTGAAATGAACTTAGATGACCTTCAGCTCACAGTTTAGTTTTCAAAATCTCTATGTTACTAATTATTTCAGTATTACAGGTGCATTTGACCCTTAAGTACCTTTGGATGAGACATTAGTTCTCTTAAACCAGAGAGTTGTAATTCCTTCTATCTAGAAAAACTAGTATGTGAGCTTTGAGGATTGGGATCTACTTGGGGAAGAAAAAAACAGGTTCTAATTTTTCACTGATTTATGTTAAAAGAAAAATAGTAACCACTTAGTGCCACCTTTTCTAAGGACCTAATATATGATGTGGTTATTACTCTATAAAAAGAGTACACTGTAATTCCTCTGCCCTGAGCCATAAGGACTGATCACTTCCATTTGAAGACAATGAAAGCTACACCTAGTGGGACCCTAATTTCAAATGCACTTTTCATGACTCTTTGGGAAATATCTGCTGTGAACTGGAGCAGGCAGGTGATGAAAGACAGAAACCCAAACACAACTGTCAAAGTACAGAGAGAAGTGTAAAGGACAGACAATTGCTACAGGCAAGAGAAATATTTGCATGGATATACATTGCTCCCAAAACTGTTAGATCTGAATGAGTTGGGTTTTTTTTCAAAAATAACAAATATATATCTGTACAGCAGGGATGAAAAAACTCTTATTTGTGTGGCAAAACCTGAGGTTCAGAGAGATTAAAGACTTCAGTCAGAAAAGCATTCATTAGTGTGCTCGACTTTATTGTAAGCTTAACACATGCTTGGAGCTTTGCTCGGTCCAGAGCATATTTCTCTTCTCAGTTCTTCAAAGTAGCCAGTAACTAAGATGGATATAAATTGCTGTTTAATTGTGTATGTTTTATAGCATTTCCATAGGACCTGATTTATTATGTTTATGACCCTATTGATTGCATCTTTATTTAACTCCATTAGAACGGTATTGAGAATGAATGAATTCAGAGCCAGTTTATCCTTACATTTAAGATCCACACCAGAGCAGGATATTTTTCAAGCTTTTAAAATGTGAGGGAAAGACTTTAAAAATATGCTTTCTAATAGGCCCTGTTGTGACCCTGCACAGAAAAAGTAGCAGAATGAAAAGTCAGCATGACATTTCTGACCTAGTAAAATGTCAGGGATGCTTCACGGATGTCCTTTTCCAAATCCTCCACAGCCAAGATATGTTGAGACATCTTCCAGATGATGGAAGTTTCCTATGCAGGTAGAGTAACAATGTACTTTTGTAACCTTGTTGAACACATGTTTGTTTGGTTTGTTTTTACCTATCTATGAGCAAAGTATCCACTGAAGTGTATAACAAAAGACCCTTAGTCCTGCTAGAGGAAAACTGCTTGCAGCCATCATGCCTCAGTAGCCAGCTAGCAAGCTCCAGTCTTGCCAGCTCTAAACATTTTAAAAAGAGGATCACACATCTGGATGAGTAAATAATCTGAAAAGTCAGGGTTTATGACATTTGACTATTGCTCATTTTACTTTCTTTCTTTCTTTCTATTTACCCTGAGTTCTCAAGGGAAAACAGGATCTTCCTAAATATTAGGCTAACAGTAAGCAATTCATCTGGAATATGAAAATCTGGGGTCAAATCTTGATTCCAAAAGGGGAAGCAGTGTTCATGAAGCCACTCAGGAGTCCAGTGTAATCAATTTGGTGAACAGAATGAAACCCTCATTGTTTTGTACAGTTCCAAATACTATGGCTCCTCTTTTTTATAGATACTGACCTCTGTTTAGGCTTAGTTCTGTTGCTGGCCCTTAAGAGCTGCATTCCTCCCATGAATTCTGGTGACATCCTTCCAGTCCAACAAATGTCAGTGATTACAGCAAACAGAAGATGGTGAAAGCTGTTTGAATCTTTTGCAATCTTCAACACCAAAATATCATCAGGAACATTTTTCCCGAGGCTTACTCTCCTGCTCAGTACCTTAATGGCGTCTGCTTTAATCTTACCATTTTCAGTTTGTGACAGAGTTCAGCTAACCACAGTATCCTCCATTCAACACCACCCACCGTTTCTATCCATTTTGTACTGTCAGAAGCACATCAAGCAGCCTCTGAGTGTAATCACATCAAAATCGATTTTCATGGCTGAGAGAAAAATAATGGAAATTTCTCTAATGTAGAAAATGTATGTGTTCCTTTTGGTTAACCAAAATAGACTATATATCAGGACTGTCAAAATTAAGTTTTCTTGATTCAGTGCTCTTCCCCAGACTTGTGTACAGATTACAAACCCTCGCTACAGAACGTCTTTAACATAATTTTCTGTTGGACTGCCTCAACGTGGTTCCCACACAATGAACAGTCTTCCCAAGTGATAGACTACAGATCATTCCCCAGATCAGATCCACAATTAAATTACTCCAAGGGTTGTAAGCAGAATCCCTGAACCTACACTGAAATGGGCAGCCAAGGGTTTACACTTGCTTGAAGCTTCATGACATTACTGACTCCTACAGCAAGCCTACTGCAGGGTATGGAGGCCACAGTGAAATCATGGATCAGCTCCATGTGTGTGCATGACCCCTCAAGAAAGGTTGAGCTCTATGCAATGCTGTACAAGCAAAGCTCCACAAAATCTCAGGAAGTGTAATTGAAGAAGGGCTAGCTCTAAAGGAACAAATGCCTCTTACATATAAGCACTGGGTTTAATTATTTGACCGCATTGTTTGAGAATCGTATTCAGATCTTAATTTGCTGTTCTGATTATGGTGATCATCCACAACTGCTCTTAATCAGTGCAATACTACCTTCCAGGGTTAGAGTTGCTTACCTTCTTTAAATAGGTTTGAAATGTGGCTGATGTATATCAGCTCATTTGTTGAGATTTTGGTAAGAGTCAGAGAGAAAAGGCTCAGAGAGTTGCTGTTGTTTCCTGAGGTTGTCTTAGAGTTAGGTGTCAGAGAAGACAGTGGCAGTATCATTAGCCAGACAGGTATATTTGGTATAAGCAAAGTCTCTTTCAGTGGAAACACACAGGAATCTTCTGAAGGTAATTACAGGTGGCCATAAATATTTATTAAACTTTGAAAATTAATATAGTAGTGACCTACATTCTTAAAACAGGGTCTCAAAAAGTGCTTTTTCTGGTTCTTGTGGAGAGAGCGGTGGAGTTTGATTCAGAAAGGCTTTTGTTGTTGCTTTGCTGTGGGAACGTGGTTTGAATGGAACTGTGATATCATGGGTGAAAACTTGGGCTAGGGAGCTTTATTCAGAAGGTATTTATCAGATGAGGTTCCTGTACCAGTCTGTTCTGGATTTTGTTGCAATCAGTGACTAAGAGTTTAGACGACGGAACAGAGAATGTGCTTATTAAATTTGCAGCTGACGTGAAGCTGGGAGACATTGCATACACACAGGGACAGAATTAGAAATCAAGATGGTTTTCAGAAATTGAAGAAATAGCCTGGAAAATATAAGATGTTATTTAGTAGGTGTGAAGTATTAATGACAGGTAGGAACGAGCAGAAGCACAGTCCAAGAATCAGAGCAGCTGATCAGTTCAGAAACTATTCCAGAAGGCTTGGGGAGCTACAAGCTGAACAGGAACACCAATACCAAGCTGATATGGAAAAAAGGATGTATAAAGAGAAACTTAATGGTAAGAGATGTGAAATGGTCTCCCCTGTCTGCTTAGTCCTAGTTAGGCTTAGTTAAAACAACACATCCAGATTTGAGTGCTGAGCTTCAGCAAGAAGTGAAGCGCTTGGAGAGACTTCCAGTACAGAGAAACTAGAATGAGCAGAGCCCTAAAAAACCACAACCTGACAGAAAAGATTAAAAGTCTGAGTTACTAAACTAAAGAAAAACTGTCAGAAGGCCTGACAAAGCTGTTGCATGGTGGAATGGAACACTAAATTCTCCATGATATCTCACCAGCTGAGAAGAGATGATCTTAAATTACAACACTGAAGACTCAGGTTACAATTTAGGAATTGTTTTCTAAATATAAGGCAGTGAGGAGATGATTGAGCATCTAGTGTCAGGGATCTTTAAGAACAAGCTGAGCAAGAATGGCACAGATTTAGCAGATCTCACCCGTAACCAAAGAGGTGGACCAGAGGAAGCTCTTTCCAGCTCTATTTTTATATGAACTGATGACTGTGCACTTAAGCGTCTGTGCACAGGCACTTGGAAAGGTCTAACCAATTAACTTGGTCATGATGGTGTGCAGCATCTCTTAGTGACAGAAGCACCTGAAAAAAAACAAAAACCAAACAGGCAGTGTTGTCAGCTCCTGCAGTTCTACGTTGGCTCAGCTCCTGAACTTGTACGATGACAAGAAAACCTTTCACAGAGAGGGAGGGGGGAAAGTAAATTTCTAATCTTGCCTTTGTGAAGAACTTGAAAACCTGTCTCCAAAAGGCTTTAAAAATCAGACAGANGGGGGCCTGACTCATGGTTTTTCGATGGAGTTGGCATTAATGGTAATGGGCTAATTTGAATAGACAAATTTAGAAATTGATATTCCTGAACTTCCTATTATAGAGAAGGCAATACTGCCTGAACAGCAGGTCTATTTCAGGAAATTAAAACCTCCCCATATCCTTTCAGATGACTTGATCGTTTCTACATCTCAGTCAATGTTACACAGGGGACGTTGCGCGATGCTTACCATGGTGGCAGAAAATTCACCTAGCAGAGAAGAGTGAAGGCACAGTGTATCTGCTGAAAGGCTCTCCAGCTGGGAACAGACATAATGGGGGCACAAGGAATTCATTCTTGGGCAATCTCTGTTGGGAAGCTGTTGCCTCAAATTAACAGTACTTCTCCTCCAGAGGGGGTCTAGGTAGAAACTGCAGGCAGAAGAGCAGCTCTCTTATGTACAGAGTAGGCCCAGACATCTGCATTCTTCCAAGACATTCAAAGCTAACTACAGATGTCAAATGCAAGATTTGTTTAACGGAGTTTCTATCTGCAGAAACAAAGAGAGCACAAGATGTCGTTTCAAAAAAACCCAAAAACCAGCTAGCCTTCCAAATCCTTTTCTCCTCAATAGTTGTGGTCTTTAGTATAATTTTATTTTCCTTCTTCCACCATATGTCCTTCCTGAATGTTCCTATTTCTCCTTTCCTAGAAATAAGCATCTTCTGTCAATCCCTTCCCTCCTCCTCGGGAGAGGAAACCTGTGCTCTAACAGATCACTGTCACAGAGGAGGAAGGGAAATCATAGAAAATACCTTTCTGACGAAGTAGTCAGTCTCTTGAAGCACTTCATTAAGACCTGGAGTAGATGTCACACATGCTTTCCAAAGCTCTGAGCAGTTAGTGTCACAGTTGGGACATTTCCAAGTGCTGTTTAGGCTCCCCTGGACTTGCTCAGCTGATACCATTATTAATGCCTTTCTATGAATCTCCTCTTTCCACTTTGACTAACTTCTATGAGGCTGAAAACACAGAGGCAACACAGACATGTCTTGACTACTGACACCTTCTACCTCCTGAGACTTGTTCTTTTCCTGTGCCTTTATCTCTGCTTTTCAAAGATGCCATATCATATCATACATCTTCCCTGGGCATTGCTAATCAATTCGTCCTTTGGCTTCTTCTTTGCTAAGACGAATAAAATGAGCACTGTAATTCTCTCTAAGTGGGCAGTATTTTTCACACTCTGTAGCATTTTCTGTAGCAATCTGTCAGAATCCTCAGCCAATTTTTACCATTCTTCAGAAACCCCAAACTTCTCAGAAGACTCCAGCTGAGACAGCCTTTCCATTTTGCTGCTCTTGCTCCAACTACTATCAATAAGGCCAGAAGCCACTGAAACTCCCCCATCAAGCAATAGCTTTCCTGCTGCTTCCACTGCAATTGCTTGTTTCTTGAACTTTGCAGTTCATCAAAGAGGATCTCAGGAGCATGCAGGAATGCAAAGAAAGGGAAGGAGAGATGTTCTGCCTTTGATAGAGCGAAGAAGCCATGACACCCACACTGTCTTTTAGCTTAATATCTTCTTAGACACAGCTGTGATCTGAATCCCTGAGAGAGGAGGTTCAACAGAGGGAGTTTGGGCTTCACAGCTACAGTGGGAGGAATTTTCCCTGGAAATCCTTGGAGGGCAGCATTGTGCTCCCAGAGCTGGATTTAAACCACTGGATGCAAATATGCCCTCCAATTACATCTAAAAAGAAGGATCCTCCTTGCAAATGGTAAGCACAGTTATAATGATCCATATGTAAGGAGCAGAGACCACAGAGAAAAATCTATGATTGTTGCTGGAAAAAAAGAAAACTGTAGCAACTCATGAGAATTTTTACTTTTATTATTCATGTTGCTATTAGGAGTTGCATTATTACCAGATCCTAGCTGGCACAGATGGCTGCTGTGCTTTGAGGTCTGCTTTAGTCATGTTTTTAGCTGCTTTTTTCTGCAGATTTTATAGGGTTTGGGCTGATTTTAGCTTCCTTCATTTGCTTGATAATGGTTTTGTTTTTTTGGTTTAGTTTTTACTTAATTAGCTGGAATATGTTCGTGTTTATTGTGTGCTTTATTCACTCTTTTTGAACTTGTGGTAACCAGAATCAGCAATGCAATTATACCTTCTGTTGTTTGTGTGGGACTGGCTCAAGCCAGATGCTTTGATGCTGGTAGTAGCTTTCCTAGAAGGTCAGTACCCATTTGCTGGTACTGCTGAGATTGGATTTCTCACCTGTTGAGAACTTGCCACCTTGCAAAGTATCTTCCTCAATATTGTTTCTGTTTGCTGCTAGAGTGAAGAGGGGGAACCTCTCACCCAGTTTTCTTCCTGTGGGACCCTTCTGCTGTTGGGACACTGGTGAGGATTTCTACTTTCCTGGGTTCCTCCTCAAATAACATTTATGCTCAGCTCAGCTATCATCTGCACTGCTGCTATACTTTGCTCACCTAACAGGTTATCTCCTCTCTCCTTGTGCCTTCCAGTTATTGCCTTAGTAATAATGACAAACACCAGGAGAGGGTTACTTGCACCGCTGTACCTGGTCAGCTCTTGTTGCAGGTGTGACTGAGCAGAACCTACTAATAAATTTTTATGGTCTGTTAGGCAGAAATTCATGCTCAGCCATAAACAACTGTGCCTGCACTGCAGTTTGCTTTGGCTAAATCACCACAGAACATTGATAAGAGATCAGAGTGCAAGTTTCAGCTTTCCTCTGAAGAGGAAGACACGAACCAGGAAATGAGGTGCAGTGTGCTGCCACATCCCTCTTGCTTTCAAGGTCACTCTGTGGTCCTCAAAAGCAGAAACAGACTGACTTCTGATGATTTCTAGACCTGCAATACATTGTTCAGCCTTCATCCATGTCCATACACTTACATGCTTTAGTTTCATAGAATCATAGAATGGTAAGGTTGGAAGGGACCTCGAGGATCATCTAGTTCCAACCCCCTGCCATAGGCAGGGACATGTCCCACTAGCACAGGTCACTCAAGGCCTCCTCCAACCTGGCCTTGAACAGCTCCAGGGAGGCAGCAGTCACAACCTCCCTGGGCAACCTGTGCCAGTGTCTCACTACCCTCACTGGAAACAACTTCCTCCTAACATCCAGTCTAAATCTCCCCTCTGCCAGTTCAAACCCGTTGCCCCTTGTCCTGTCATTGCAAGACCTTGTCAATAGTCCCTCCCCAGCCTTCCTGGAGCCCCCTTCAGATCCTGGAAGGCTACTGTAAGGTCTCCTGGAAGCCTTCTCTTCTCCAGGCTGCAGAGCCACAACTCTCTCAGCCTGTCCTCATAGGAGAGCTGCTGCAGCCCTCTGAGCATCTTGGTGGCCTCCTCTGGACCCACTCCAATACTTCCATGTCCCTCCTGTGCTGAGGGCTCCAGAACTACACAGAGGACTCCAGATGGGGTCTGATCAGAGCAGAATAAAAGGACAGAATCCCCTCCCTTGCCCTGCTGCTCACACTGCTCTTGCTGCAACCCAGGGCTCAGTTGCTGTCTGTGCTGCACTCACACTGCAGGCTCATGTTGAGCTTTTCATCACCCCAGACCCCCAGGTCCTTTTCCTCAGGGCTGCTCTCAACCATTCACCACCCAGCCTGGAGTTGTGCTTGGGATTTTGTCTAACCAGGTACAGGACCTTACACTTGGCACTTGGCAAGAACACTTAGTTTGTTCTTCAGTAGTTTCTCATGATCTTGCTCCTTGCTTGCCAAATGTGTGCCCACCTGGTTGGGAGGATGCTCAAAAAGCTTCAATTACCACCTGTGGCTGCACTGCCTCTTCTCTCCCTTCCACTGAACTTCAGCACCCAGATTTGATTGGTAAAGAAAAGTTTTAATATAGAAAGCTTCATTTTACTGAGAAGTTAGAGCTTTTTAGGTACCTGTGTTAAAATTTAGTTTTGAAAACCTGTGGAACTTAGTTTTCCCATTGTAGGAAGGAAGTAATTAATTACTGTTGTCTCAATGTCATAGTATAGTTTTCAGTGTTGTGACCAAAGGGAAAAATTTCTCGAATGGGATGCACTAGCTTGCAGTAATTGGCTCCTAATCTTCTACCATGTGATTCAAGTAACTGCCTTCAGAGTCCATGGCTGTTGTTTGCATGCTGTGGCAGGGGACCAGGTCCCTTAGCTTTTATCTGCTCTTCACATTAGCCTGAGTGAAAGTCTATGAGGAAAAGCTATAACTCCAGCTCCAGATGCCTCCATAATCTGGATCTGGCTAAGAATGTAGCAGCTCAGGCCCATCTCTAATTACAATAGACAAATTATTGGATAATTTCTTCTGCTTTATCTTTGCAATTCACTGGAGCAGTTAATTTCTCCAAAAGCAGGCACATCCTTTCTCATTTGAAATTAATTTTTGGCCTTTTTAAAGCAAGTTTCTTACTGTTAAACACATACACATGTACATGCACACAGACACACACATATACAGAAAGTCTGGCTGATAAGGGGTTATGTAAATGATAACATTAGATTCTTAACAGAAACCTGTCTTTAGCCACTAGGTAATTTGCCACTTCGTGGAAGCAGCCACAGCTGACTTCTCTTTTTCCTTTCTTCATGACAACAGCTAAAATTTGAAGAGTAGCCAAAGAACTACATTAGTCCATATGCTTCCATAGGACAGACCTGGTGAACAGCAAGGAAAACCTGGAAGAGAAAAGGACTAGTGGCATGTGATTTGAATATCCACTTTGTGGCGTCATGCACCACAAATTTCTGGGTTTTGGGTTTTTTGAACTTTCCGTTTCTTTCCTGCCTATGATGGAAGCGAGGTGTCCAGCAGTTGCTAACTCTGATATTTACATTAGCTTCTCTTTCCCTTCGTGGTTCTCTTTTTCTCCAGTACAGGTACACTCCTATACATTATCTCTACCACCCTGTCTGGAAGTGATTTCTGTCATCCCTAAGGGTAGTACAGGCACTCAGGACACAGAGATACTACAATCTGTTCAGACTAAACAGAAACAGGAGCAGGATCTTTGCACTAGATGGAAGTGTCAGCTGTGGCTCTACGGTCACCCAGAGGCATGGTCACATATAAAGCTCTGGACTCTTGCTTCTTCACTGCATTGCCCTCTTGCTCTCTTTTCTCCCATCACTACAAACAAGCTGGAAAAAACAAACAAACCAACAACTCATATTTTCACAAAACATCCCAGAAAAATAAACCTTAACTATCATTCTGCTTTGCTTTGTATCGATTGAGCATTGCAATGGAACCTCAGGGGTTTATTCTGAGACTTCCAGGGAGCTAACAATGGGACCTATAAATTTTGAAGCTGTTGATAGTGATTTTTTTTTTCCTCCCCCTAAGATTTCTGCCACTAAATCACTAGAGTTACTTAGGAATTCCTGGCCTCTTGACTTAGCTGCAGAGCTTCATGCCTCTCAGTTACACAATATTTTGGAAAGGCATGCTTCATTGAAGTGTCATTGATTTTTCAACTAAAGTAAAAATGCCCTCATTTAATGCCTTCTTAAGAGAATTACAGAGGAGGCTGGAGAGGGTTTGGACAAAGTCCTTATTAATTGTACATCACAAAACTGGGATTTATATATTTTTAATGTAGACATCCTTTACAGCTCCCAAATCAAAAAGCAGTTCTAAAGTTATGTCTAATTTTGTAAATGGAAAGACCCTATTTTGTTCAAGACCCTTTAAATTTCTTTACTTTGTTCAACAAACCCTTGTACTCGCTGTGAGGGGATTGCTGATTGCTTTGTCAGCAAGACCAATGATATTCAATCTTTGATTTCTGATTCATTTGCTTCTTCCTTCCCTTTGATGAGCAGAATAAACGTCTGGTTTTTTCCTCTCCTTTCAGAAAAATTTCTCTCGCCTCTCACTTCCTTAGTACTGAGGCTGTTTCATGTGAAACATTCTGCCTGTCTTTCTGACTATCTCTTCCTCCTCACTGAGCTCAGAGCTGGGTAAGTACTTTACAGCCTTGCCTTAGAACAAACAATTTCTTCCCCCCCCCACTTCTGGCCTCTCTGATGCGGCATCAGCTTTGCCTCTGACCACAATGCTGCCTGGCTTCCCTCTGGCTGTTTGTCCAGACCTTTCTGTTGGTGTTGCTCTCCAAATTAGCCAAATCTACCTCTGTTCTGGTAGGGAATATGTTGAGAAGGTCACGTTCTGAAACTGGTTGTACGTGAAAGGCACTGTGAGGGTATAGGTAATTTTGAGGCAGAGCCTAGCAGATACCACAGATCATAGAATGGCTTAGGTTGGAAGGGACCTCAAAGATCATCCAGTTCCAACCCCCCACCATAGGCAGGAATACCTCCTGCTAGAACAGACCATTCAAGGCCTCGTCCAACCTGGCCTTGAACACCTCCAGGGAAGTTGTGGAGCACAGAAGCACAGAATGTGGTCTTCAATCATGTTCTCTGCTTCTGTGCTCCACAACCTCTCTGGACAACCTGTGCCAGTGTCTCACCACCCTCACTGCAAAGAACTTCCTCCTAACATCCAGTTTCAATCTCCCTTCTGCCAGTTCAGACCCTTTGCCCCTTGTCCTGTCATTCCAAGACCTTGTCAATAGTCCCTCCCCAGCTTTTCTATAGCCCACTTCAGATACTGGAAGGCTACTCTAAGGTCTCCTGGAAACTATACCTTAGTTAACATGAGCTACCCAATGCTAATGGGTTAGCTCATAGAAATGTCTGTGCCCCATCCATTGTGCTTTATGGCCTTGAAGGGGTATGTGTGCTTCCCCTGACAAGCTGAGGACAGCTCTGTGCTACCCACCTCAGTAACTCCTGATCTCAGCAGCAGCAAACCATGGCTCCTTTGGGTGGGAATACCTTGACAGATTCAGGTTTGTGCTGTCTCTAGACAATGGAGAAGTGTGAAGGGCTCCTGTACGTCATGCTCTTCACTGGGCAACGCACATAGCAAGCTTTAGGAGCAATTCTTGCACCAGGACTCAATAACTGTCCTCCTAAAAAACACTTTTTATTTGGCTGCTTATACAGAAAAGTAGAGAAATATGTACTCAGAGGTCTGCAGGTGAGACTAAGGTTGCAGGTGTTTCATAACTGTGGTATGAGCTTCAAAAAAATCTCTGCAGTGTGAGAAAGTAAAATCAAAATATTGATTGCAAGGTTTGATCAGTTGCCCTTTTCAGAAGAAATTTCAATCTGATTTGCTATGTTATTGATTTCCCTCCCCCCCCCTTGCGCTTTGAATAATTATTTTCAGTTATTCTTAGCTGATTGCTTCGATTTGAGCTGGTATCAGATATCAGATTTTGGGGAGTTTTATTTAAATGTGAGAAAATACTCAATTTAAGCAGGATTATAAAATCAGATCTGAAAGAGAAAGCTGCTCTGTGTCCTTCTGGGGAAAAAAAGAGAAAACAGAAGCACTTTCTACTTCCTGATATGGCAAGTAAGGGCTCTCAACGGTGTGAGAAAAGTAGAACCTGTTTTATTATGTCCAAAGGTAGGAGATAACTTATCAAGTCATTACTTCATCATGTGCTTTACAGTGCTTTTTATCTAGAGATCATTTCCAAATATACCCAGACCATTGGTAACTATGCAATGACATCTCTTTATTGCAGGAGGGATCCTCCCGTGTGGTTCTGCAGAGTACCGAGTAGTGAATTCAAAGCCTGTGTCCATGCCAGTAAGAGCTGGTAAATCTGGGCAGGTGACACACTGAGTTCTGTGTTTTGCTTCTTCAAGGAGAAGCCTGCTTCTTTTGCATCACAGGTTATTGTAGAGGGCACTTTGATAGGTTTTGGGGTTTTTTTTCCATGCCACACAATAATTTTCTTAATATGAGATAGAACACATGGATAGGCTTCCTCTTAACAAAATTGTTATCTATTATGGAATATCTGAGATCGTAAAATAAAGTCGTTTTTATGGCCTCTGGAGTGGCATGGGGAGGAGATACACTCAGGAAAGTACTATATACTCATAGCCAGTAGTTAAAAAAATATAATCATTAAGAAACGAAAGCACAGCCAAGAGATTTCAGATGGTTAGAAGATAAATACTTCCAAATACTTACACTTTATTTAAGATTTTAGACACTTTTTACATTAATATGAAATTTGAAAACTTCAAAGGAGAGGTTGTCTGGATTTCTGATTATGGAATCCTAGAATCAGGAGTACTGTGTGCAGTTCTGGAGCCCTCAGCACAGGAAGGACATGGAAGTGTTGGAGCGGGTCCAGAGGAGGGCCACAAAGATGATCAGAGGGCTGGAGCAGCTCTCCTATGAGGACAGGCTGAGGGAGTTGGGGCTCTTCAGCCTGGAGAAGAGAAGGCTTCGAGGGGACCTGATAGTAGCCTTCCAGTATCTGAAGGGGGCCTACAGGAAGGCTGGGGAAGGATTATTTACAAGGTCCTGCAATGACAGGACAAGGGGCAATGGGCTTAAACTGGCAGAGGGGAGATTTAGACTGGATGTTAGGAGGAAGTTCTTTACAGTAAGGGTGGTGAGGCACTGGAACAGGTTGCCCAGGGAGGTTGTGGATGCTCCCTCCCTGGATGTGTTCAAGGCCAGATTGGATGAGGCCTTGAGTAACCTGTACTAGTGGGAGGTGTCCCTGCCTATGGCAGGGGGTTGGAACTAGATGATCCTTGAGGTCCCTTCCAACCTTACCATTCTATGATTCTATGAATCACCAAACAACAGAGGCTGGAAGGGGTATCAGGAAGCCATACAACCCCAAAACCTGCTCATAGGAGGTTCAGCTAGATCTAGTTGCTCATGCCCATGCTCAGTCTAACCTTCAACATGAAATAATGGAGTGTCTTCATCCTCTCTGGGCACTTTGCTCAAGTAGATGATGACCTTCATTTTGAAAGGACATCTTTATACTTAATTGAGATTATTTTCTATTGGCTCTTGTGCTATAGATCATCCTCAAGAAAAGTCTGGATAGAGGTGGCTGAAGACAGCAACAAAGTCTCTCCTTCCCCCTCTCTTCTTAAGGCTCAGCAGACTGAGTTCCCAGTGTTCTCATTAGCAAAACTCAGCTCCCCGAATCATTTGACTTTAGAACTCTTCAGGGTTATGAGAACAAAACATGATGAAGTATTATTTCAGCATGGCATGACTGGGATTTCTTAAATGATGTTACAGAAACTGATAAACATGACTGTATTAGGAGACTTGGGGATGAAAAAGAAAATATCTTAGATTATGCTCTTCTGATTAATTACAGAACTGAAAAAAAATAGCAGTTTAAAAGAGATTTAAGATATTTGCTTGCACAAGCATTACTCAGAGCCAGCTTTATTTTTTAAGGATGCAATTTTTCTGTCAGTCTATAATGTGGTACTGTGACGAGGTAATATATCTTCAGGCTTTACAGACTCCTGGCATGACATACTCTTTGAGACACTAGATCTTAATAGATCCTTCTGCATTAATCCTGACTAATGAGCAGCTGAATAGCCAATTAAAAATGCTCCACACAGGCTCCGACACAGTAGACCATTGCAACTTCCCCGTGGTTCTTGCTTTCTAATAGATGAACAGAACTTAACTTGCATTTTTTCCATCAGATCATAATGGCTCCAAAAGCTCCATTACAGTTTACCAGATCACTGATCTATGAACTAAACAGCATTTAAATATTTCTTGATTTGATTTACTACGGTATTATGATCTCCTGTGCCTTCACTGAATCCATACAGTAAAAGAGCTTTTATGTCATTTCTTCAGTCACTGATCTAGCAGATCATTAAGAAGCTTCTGTAGGCATTAAGTTTCAAGGGCTTTATTTTTTTTCCCCCTAGTGTTCTGGCTGCTGGTGCTGTGCACAAGAGCAAGCCCATAGGCACAGACAGTTCTCCAGGTGCAGTATGTACAGTATGAAACCCTAGGCGGCAGCCCACATCAACTTAAAACGAGGTCTTTTCTGTCTAAATAGAATCCTGCTTTTACCTCCTGAATTATACATTCAACAGCTTCTGATGACACTGCACATTTGAAAAGTGCTGGCAGGTGTAAAAGGATGTAAAATGGCTTGAGTTTTGAGTCATATCAAGACAGAATGTAGCCCTCCACTCCTTATTGAACCCTCACTAAGGTTCACTTGTGGGTAAATCTTCTCTTAATGACCCATGGAAAAAAAAAAATCTAAATGACAAGGATAGTGTGACTGATCTCAAGCACCTATGGAATTCAGATTCAGTCAGATCCAGATCTCAGTAATTTTAAGACTAATTCTTCATGGTTAAGGCAGTAGCAAAGGAATGGCAAAGCCTTCACAGAGCAGGGCAAGGGAGGGGATTCTGCCCCTTTACTCTGCTCTCCTCAGACCCCATCTGGAGTCCTGTGTGCAGTTCTGGAGCCCCCAGCACAGGAAGGACATGGAAGTGTTGG
>VWZE01001778.1:755953-810256 GCA_013396675.1 Eubucco bourcierii | reverse complement strand
CTGCCTATGGCAGGGGGTTGGAACTAGATGATCCTTGAGGTCCCTTCCAATCTTACCATTCTATCATTCTATGAATAGACCTGACTTTTCTTTCCTGTAGAGAAATCCACCACACTTTGGGAGATTTTGGTCAGCAGTGATACCAGCCAAAAGGACGTTGTCCTTTCTCCAGCTATGCAATTTTAGCCACCCTTTTTAAAAGACAACGTGTTTTACTGAAGGGCTGTCTCTAGCTCTCCAAATTTCTGTGCTTAAATGCTGCACCCAAACTCCACATTTTGGTGAGGATTGTAGGTTTTGCACTAAAAACTATCTCATCTTATTAATTTTATATGCCTGAAAACAAATTCTAGGTGCTCAAAGGAAACTGGAAGAAATCACAGGGAGGATAACTGAAGAAAAACATACCCACGCTAGAATACTCTCTATAAATCATGGCTTAAATCAAGTAAGTGGCAAAACTTACTTCCCATTTGGTTTAAAAGAGTGCCCCATCTAATGCAGTGCTATTTTGTGGAATAGCTTTCTATAGTTTGGATGCTCCTCAGAGGAACCAGAAGCAGTTAGACCAGATGAGGACTTCTTGAGAGATATTTGCTTGCAAAAGAATAACATTGTAGACAGAATTATCAAACCAGCAGAAATTAGGAAGAAATGAGTCATGGTAATTAACTTTCTTCAGCACTCTCATGTGTCAGAGCCTAAATGTTACCCCTTGATAGATTTAGCTAAGGTATAATATTCTACCTACAGTTAATAGCAACAAATGCTCTATTAGTAAAGCAGAACATTTAGAAATATGATAAAGTTAATGCCTGAGAGAGCTGAATGACTGCTAGGATTGATTGTTGTACTACTTTGATGTCCAAGTTTAAGGCTACCTGCAGATATGTTCCACTTTATTTTGCAACTCATTAAAGAAGAAAAAGACTCTCCCACAAGCAAGAGGCATTGTGTTCATTCCAGTAATAAAACAATGCTACGCTGGAAAACTACGGGGACGCTGGCCAAAGAGCGATAAAGAGAGATCAGGAGAACTTCTGAAACATTAATGATGTCCTTCTGCCAGAGCTTGTAAAAATGTGCTAAACCTTTGACTATTCATGAACATGGCAGCTTGAGGTTTACCTCAGCTCATCAACTCCCTGGGCTAAGTTTTCACTTACCCAATATTTTTCCCAGATGGGATCTCGGTGGGGTTATGAGAGATAAGAGGGGAAGACTTACGTTCTTTAGCCAAGAGATAATTAAACAGAGTCATCAAGGCCAGACCTCTGACTGGGCTGTGAAATCTACTGCCAGATGTTGCAGATACATCTGTCTAACAATATCCTTCTCGTCACAATGCCTGAGTATTGCACAAATATTAATGGTCTTTCTCTCTGGGAAAAGAATCCTTTTTTCATACTAATAAAGTACCAGGCAGAGCTGGACAAATAATAACATCCATGCAGGTATTTCTTGAGTTGTTCTGCATTTTGATTTCTAATTTCTTTTGTAGATCGAGGGGACCTGATAGTAGCCTTCCAGTATCTGAAGGGGGCCTACAGGAAGGCTGGGGAAGGATTATTTACAAGGTCCTGCAATGACAGGACAAGGGGCAATGGGTTTAAACTGGCAGAGGAGAGATTTAGACTGGATGTTAGGAGGAAGTTCTTTACAGTGAGGGTGGTGAGGCACTGGAACAGGTTGCCCAGGGAGGTTGTGGCTGCTCCCTCCCTGGAGGTGTTCAAGGCCATATTGGATGAGGCCTTGAGTAACCTGTACTAGTGGGAGGTGTCCCTGCCTATGGCAGGGGGTTGGAACTAGATGATCCTTGAGGTCCCTTCCAACCTTACCATTCTATGATTCTATGATTCTATAAGAGAAGAAAACACCTTAAAATCTCTGAAGCTTGAAAATCTGTAGACATGTAGTTGCTTCTGTGTAGAAGACTCTTGCCTCCATTGTTCTCTAGCTACAGAACTGTACAGACCCATTTATTAATCACTCACTTCAGCATATTTTTAGTTCCACCAGGCTTAGATAGTGCAATGGTAGTAAAATGGCCTAAACACCAAAAAAACTGAAAGGCCAAACATCAGGGATCTTACATACACATGTGTATATGTGTATTTACAAGTATAAAAGGAACCAATAGTACTAGCAGCAATTAAATGTGCATTGAAAATTAAATGTTACAGAGCAAGATGAACTTGGGCGGACTTCACCTCAGACGTGCCAGCCTCTCTCCAACAGATACTGGGGGACCCGAAATGGGTGCACAGTTGTCTTTTAAAACTAAAAAGGAAGAGTAGGGAACCTCCTTTACTTCAGTCAACTCTTTGAGACAGAGCCAGGGCAGTCCCTCTATCCCCCTCAGGGAGCATGCTGAGCTGGTCCCAGGGTTTCCCTGCGTGCTCTTCAGTCATCTGTGTGATGGATGTCCTGACTTGAGGCATCTCCCTGCTGACAGCCCTGGCAGTTGTCAATCTCTGCCAGAGCTCACCCTCCACATTCTGTGCAGGGAAGGGCAGTTTATGGTATTTGAAGGCCTAAGCTAAATTATATGAATCCATTATTCGTTTTCCTAAGTGGTGTTTGCTAAATTCTGTGATGGCATCACATAAATCACATACAGGCACCTGCCACTGACCCAGGTAGCATTTCTGCTGCTAGCTGGAGGTAGGAGCTCATGTCCTGTTTAATGATGTAACCCTTGCTACAGAAATACTTTTGCTCTAATAAAAGTACTACAGCTACATACAGTGTTAGGATAATTTTTTTAGAAGATTCTAGATTAATTAAAGCTTCTTATGACTCCTTTGCTAGTTGTACACTGTTTATAACTATACAGTTAATTGTTATACCCCTGATGAGCTCTGTACTTTACCTCTTTATGCCTATTGGTGAAATAATCCATTTACTTTGCACAATTTTGTCCCAAGGGTTTGGAGTAGCTCTTGTTGGAACTTGAGAGATTATCAAAAACTGGGGGTTTCTTTTTACATTTGAGCACAGACTTTACCTTACATTGTATTTTTAGATTTTAAGTGCATTATTTTTAATTCACTTTAAAAGATGGATTAGGTTCTGGCCAGGAAATGTCTTTACAGTTGCTAAGCATTTCCCCAACAACTGGAAAGAAAAAAAAAAAAGTTTTTTTAAAAAAAATCTGTTTTGGATCCATTTAGCTGTCAGCAAATGTTGATGCTGTCACCAGAATAATATTGATATATTTGTGCTATTGATATATTTGAGAGAATATGTGTTCTCTGGACCTTGTGGCTGTTTAAAATATGCTTCACAAGATTAGTGAAGTGTTTCCTATGATGATATATAATACAGCTGATGCTGTAAAGTACTTTACCAGGTCCTTTAGGGACTTGCAAGGACTTTTAGCACCAGTGTTTCCTGACCATGCCCTGCCACTGTGCTCCCTGCTCTTTTCAAAATCAGAAGAGGGAAAGCAGCCTGTGCAGAGTTGCTCATCCTGGAATTTACATTGCAGGCATGTTCCTTGTGCTCTGGAAGGCAGAGGTAGAATTTTGTTTGGCACATACAGAGTTAGTTGCCAACTACTTATTTAAAGCTTGTAACTCGTGCCAGAGAGATTGAAAGCCTTTGGCTGGTAACACCTTCCCCAGCAAAGCAAACATAAACCAAAGTAAGTGTGATTCAAAGTATATTCCATGCCTTGAATAGAAATGGAATATGCCCTACTTTAGTCCTGATCTTTGATTCCCAGAGCTGTCCAGTTCCAAGAGGAAAAGAAGACTGCCTGCATCTCAGGCTGATACCTGTCCTTTAGGTATTCAAGTTGTTTACTGATGAAGCAATTAATGACTTCCAAGTTAATCCAAATATTTTAAGACCTACATTTTCAATGTTGAATCTAATCCTCCATTGTGATCCACTGGCTTTGATCCGTTAGAAACCAAATCTCCTCCATCAGTTTGCTGGAGTAATGCCCTGAAAGCTTTGGAGTGGTGGTAAACATGAAGCTGCAAAAAAAAAATGAATACATGCAGTACTTACCTTCTTCATTTCTTAACACCATCTTCATTTTTGTGCAGAGATAAGTCAGGGAGATCAGAGGTTTTCACTAATATGTTCTTCATTCAAAACACTTGAAAACAGGATTAAAAAAACACAAAAACATTATATTATCTAAATTAGCCTTTTCCAGAGAGACATTACTTATAGATTATCCTTCTGCACAGTCAGTAATGGGACTTTTTAACTATGTTCCCTAGGAAACCTTCTAATAATTTAGTGAATTTTATAATTAACATGCTTGTTCTGCTTGTCCAGGTTACATTTTTTTTCTCTGCACAGCTGAAATCTGTTACTCTTACTTGTATCCTCCTGCACTTCACTAAACATTTTTTTCCTATCCTTCAAAAAATTACTTCTAAAAATAGAGATCCTTTTAAAAACACTTCTTAAATTCTTTGCAACTAACAGACGAGTCTCAAGCACTCAAATCTTTTGCGTATCTTAGCCATGTGTTTTCTTAGCATTTTCTGCATTGAACAGATCTGCTGCTCCCTGAATATATTCTATTCTTTTTAAACTATTCCTCGTTTGCAGATAGAAGCAGCATGAATTTCAGTTCTGAGCAGTCATCAATAGGAAGTCTCTATTGTCACAGAGTTCCTTTTACCTCTGTATCCTGGCTTTTATGACAAACATTATACAACAAATTCCTTCTATGCCTCACTGCCAAAGGTATGTAATACTTCACTTGTGCAGCTGCAAAACTCCCTGGAACTGAAAGGTTCTACCTTGACTCAGAGTTGCTCAGTTTGAAAACCTTTGATAAATCAGGACACATGGTTTTCAAGTGGGATATTCAAAAACTCAGGTCAGAAAAAAAAGGGCTTCCTAATTTGGTTTTATTCCTCTGTTGTACTCTCACATACAAAATCAGCAAGGTATATACTTACACTCTGAAAAACATTTATAACCCACTGGCTTCAAAGGGACATAAACACATTTATGAAGTAAAAGTGTATTGGAAATCAGACCTTTAATTACTGTTGGTTTGAGGCTAATTGGAATATTTTAATAGAGAAAATTATATTATAGGCTGTGAAAAGGAAACAATGGTGATGTCTGCTTCACTCACAGGCTCGCTGAGATGTTTAAGAATAAGTACTCAAAACATAGATAAGTCAGTCTCTGGGGCACACCATCTTGGTCTAGCAGCTTCTGGCTTTTTCTCCTCTCTGCTGAGTAACCTCACTAACCACTTTCCTTCTAACCCCCCTGGCCAATCCTCCAAGCTCACCTTGCGTGTAAGGCAAACGTTGGGGTAAGGTATAGGGGTGGGGAGAATGTGGGAGGGTGGTTGGGAGCCCCTCCTGGGGACTCTGATTTCTGGGAGGGGAGTTGTGTTGCTGTATTACCTTTAACTTNTCAAAGGGACATAAACACATTTATGAAGTAAAAGCATATTGGAAATCAGACCTTTAATTACTAAATGCCTGACTGCATACCTGCCCAAGACACTCACTGAGCACATACTGTACCAATTCACACATTACTGCCACAGGAATCAAATTGTAATATTGCTTATTCACAGCAATGTGAGTATTGCTTCCTTGCTGATGTTAGATAGGAATTGAAAGGAACTAGAAACAATGGCCAGAAGTCTCATTAGAATTAGTTCTTTCCATTCATAGCATAAGTGACCTAGAAGTGTGAAAGCAAGCATTCAGAATCAAGTGGTCAGGCTTTTGAGGCTAACTAGATCAGTCCTTGGTGAATGACAAGCTCAAATTGTCATCACTTCTAGCCCATGAACAAGAGAAATCAGAGTGATCACTCATCTCACTCATACTTTAAGCAAACATCCCTCGCCACTGTCATCAATGCCCTGATTATTGTCTACCCTTTAGTTTAAGAAATCTCCCTTAATTCATTCAGTTGTGCTGGAGGTACATGCTGAATTAATTAATAAAAACTTTGCATAAGTCATTTAAACAATTGAAACACAAAGCCCTAGTCTGTGCTCACAGTTCCTGCAATTCCTTCCCCATTGCCACAGAGCTCTGTCTGGGAGCAGGTTAGAGAAATGCCTCCATGGCTGTTCTCTAACTAGGTCATGAGCTTTTATCATAGAATGGTAAGGTTGAAAGGGACCTCAAAGATCATCCAGTTCCAACCCCCTGCCATAGGCAGGGACACCTCCCACTAGTACAGGTCACTCAAGGCCTCATCCAACCTGGCCTTCAACAGCTCCTGGGAAAGAGCAGCCACAACCTTCCTGAGCAACCTGTGCCAGTGTCTCACCACCCTCACTGCAAACAACTTCCTCCTAACATCCAGTCTAAATCTCCCCTCTACCAGTTCAAACCCATTGCCCCTTGTCCTGGCATTGCAAGACCTTGTCAATAGTCCCTCCCCAGCCTTCCTGTAGCCCCCTTCAGATCCTGGAAGGCTACTCTAAGGTCTCCTGGAAGTCTTCTCTTGTCCAGGCTGCAGAACCCCAACTCTCTCAGCCTGTCCTCACAGCAGAGCTGCTGCAGCCCTCAGAGCATCTTGGTGGCCTCCTCTGGACCCGCTCCAACAGTTCCATGTCCCTCCTGTGCTAGAGGCTCCAGAACTGCACACAGGACTCCAGATGGGGTCTGAGGAGAGCAGAGTAAAGGGGTAGAATCCCCTCTCTTGCCCTGCTGCCCACACTGCTCTTGCTGCAGCCCAGGACTCGGTTACTGTTTGAGCTGTGCTCACACTGCAGGCTCATGTTGAGCTTTTCATCACCCCAGACCCCCAGGTCCTTTTCCTCAGGGCTGTTCTCCAGCTGTTCCCCACCCAGCCTGTATTTATGTTGTGTGGGTTTGAATTGTGGGCCATCCTTGGAGAGCCTTAGCTGCACTGTGATGATGATCTGCTCTGAGATGCGCAGGCATTTGTGCGAGAATCCAGGCTTTACAGCTGAGCTCAGATAAGAGCAGTTACACAGAACCTTTACATCCAGAAGACACTAAAAGATGTATTTGCAGAAACTGTACAGATATGCTATCAGCTTCTGCAGAAATGGAAACAAACAACAACAAAAAAAAACCCCAAACCCAGAAAACAAAACAAAAAAAAGACAATGTTGAGACATTTCCAGAACAGCAGGCTTGCACAGGAAACTATTTGATATCTAAAGATTATTTTGTCCTATGGCTTTATCCCAGGCTGTGTGAGTATTTAGTGTCTGCTGGCCTGCTCTGTGTAGGTACAGAGCAGACTGTGAGCACAGACTTAAGTAGCATTTAAACATTATTTATATATTTTTAATTGACTGAATTACAGCCCTGTAGATGGCTGAGAGCCATAATAGCAATCCTGAGGGAACAGTCCTTCAACAAATCAAGATACAACCTGCTAGTTGTCTCATAAAGACAGGGCTACTTGCTCCTCTATTCCTTTCATGCCTCTGCAGGCATTATTAGAAAAACATTATTCCTTCTGTTTTTGTGGATGTGCACAGCAGAACACCTGAAATAGCTTTTTAATTCCTAAAACAACAGAAACACACAAACGAGCAAAACCTCTTAACTGGTTGGTATCACAAAACCTTCAACTTGCAGGACAAGACAAATAATAGCCAGGTGGGGTTGGTCTCTTCTCCCAATCAACCAGCAACAGAAGGAAGGGAGCACAGTCTCAAGTTATGCCAGGGAAGGTCTAGGCTGGATGTTAGGAGGAAGTTCTTCACAGAGAAGAGTGATTGGCATTGGAATGGGCTGCCCAGGGAGGTGGTGGAGTTGCTGTCCCTGGAGATCTTCAAGACAAGCCTGGATGGGGCACTTAGTGACATAGTCTAGTGGATTGGCTAGGGCTGGGTGATAGGTTGGACTGGGTGAGCTTGGAGGTCTCTTCCAACCTGGCTGATTCTATGATAAAAGGAACTGAAGAGGTCATCTTCAGAAAGCAGAGCACAAAAGGTTTTCTTTTAAAAAGTCTTTATACTCCCCAGTTCACTCACTTCCCATCTTCATTTTCCAAAACCATACCTGCCCATGTGCTCCTATCTTACTGGTTCAATTCACTTCTGCTTTAACATTGTTAAAATGATTTATTATTATTTTAATAGCTTAACCCTGCAGGTGTCTTAACAAAATGGCCAGCACCAAAACAACTCTGGGGCTTGGCCCTCTTACACTCCAGTATAACCAATAACCTTACTTTTATAGTCTGTTTCTTAATTAATTGTAAAATTGCCCTTTCTGGATAAAAGTCTACATGTACTGTCTTTCTTACCCACAATTCATTCACTTCTGCCACGTAGCAAAACTCCTAATTAACCAGACCTCTCAGGGGCCTGGTTAACTTCTACTTGCACAGCTGTATTGCTGAAAGCTGTAATGTGGACAACAACTCTCTAAAAAGAAGAGGCTTTGCAGTTTCTGGAATGAGAGAAGAAATGGTTTTGCATGGATCAGTAAAGATAGCAATAATTGCCATAAGGCTTACTGTAATTTATGCTGAAGAAGTTTCTCAATCGCTCATAGTGGACTGTCAGATGTGAGACAGCATGCAAATGGAGCAGATCATAAAAATAATTTCTAGCCTAGGTTCCAAGAACAAAACTCTTGAAACCTTCCTTTATTGCTAAGAATGGTAGAAATAGAGAAAACAATGTGAGCGCTAGAAAAGTAACAGACACACATAGTATATGATTCATACTCAATTACAGAGCTACAACAAGCTAAATAATACAGGTTTCTGAGATTTATGCACAGCTCTAGCTTGGTAGGACTAAAAGATCATAAACTGCCAGCAGGACATTTGTCTGCCTTTGCTTCAGAAACTGTTGAAGTCTTGGTTCACAATATCACCAGAGTTGGAAGAGACCTCAAAGATCATCAAGTCCAACCCATTACCACAGCCCTCAAGACTAGACCATGGCACCAAGTGCCACGTCCAAATGTGCCTTGAACACCTCCAGGGACGGTGACTCCACCACCTCCCTGGGCAGCCCATTCCAGCAGTCAATGACTCTCTCAGTGAAGAACTTTCTCCTCACCTCCAGCCTAAACTTCCCCTGGCACAGCTTGAGACTGTGTCCTCTTGTTCTGGTGCTGGTAGCCTGAGAGAAGAAGATAACCTCCCATTGGCTACAACCACCCTTCAGGTAGTTGTAGACAGCAAGAAGGTCTCCCCTGAGCCTCCTCTTCTCCAGGCTAAACAATCCCAGCTCCCTCAGCCTCTCTTCATAGGGCTGTGCTCGAGGCCTCTCCCCAGCCTCATTGTCCTTCTCTGAACACGCTCAAGCACCTCAATGTCCTAAAGGTTGAAAGGGTACCTGTTTTTCTGATACCTTAAGTCATAGAAAGATAGAAAAGGTTGGTTTAGTTATCAGCTACTACACAGTTAAAAGGTAAATAAGCCCTTGTTTGATTGGTGTGTTTCAAGGCAGCAATAAAGAACACATTAGGAATATTTAGAAAAGTAAAAAATTACACTGCAGTGGCATCATTTCAATTTTGACAGTTGCAGTAGATGTTATTCTGCACTTCTGCACAGACTGGGCACTTGCTGACAGCTGTCAAGCTTCTTTACTGTGTGAGCATGGTGTACCTGGTACTGAAAACAGCATTTTGAACACAGCCATTTTCTTTCACCTTCCCAGTGGCATCCACCTTTACAAGTCATAGTCCACTTACTTAGGTAATTTTGAACACCTGGGAATACTGAAGCATATCCTCCCAAGATGCCAACCTCCTACCCAGTATCTAAAAGGATCTTAACATGGGCTTCATCTGCTTGTGTTTACCTACATGCATTAGAGAGCCTCACCTTGCATAAGTTCAGCAGTTTAAATTCATACTATGTCTAATTCACACTAGCAGGCCAATGCAATCATCATGGTGCTTTCAGAGAGCAGTTCATCCCTTATCCTTCAATAGTAGCTATCATCATGGGTCTGAAGTGGAAAGAAAAATATGGAGTAGCTTGTTCTGCTGTGGTGTTCTAACGTTTTCTAATACTGATCCATGATAGTTTTACAGCATCTCTAAACCTTTTCCTCAGCCGTGCCGTGGTCTTCTCAGCATCAAAGCAGGAACATATTTCCTTTGTCCCTGCAGTACAGGCTGCATTCACAAGTCTTAGTAAACTCAGGACCTTGCTTAGGGACCTGTCCTCTTGATATTTCAAAATAGAAAGGTGAGTTGTCTGAGCTATTCTGGGTGGCCTGACTGCAGGGGTTTTAGACATCTGTTGTGAGCACCTCACTGAGACAGCAAGATGTGAAGGGGAAAGGCAGGCATCTTCAGTTCCCCAGCTTTGTTTGATGTGCTGTTAATGAAGGTAAATAAGGAGACACTGACTGCAAAATGAGTCAGTGTGGAAGAGGTCCACACTGTACCCCTGCCAGTGATCTGTCTGCAGTTCCCCCCCCCCCCCCCCAGCATTACTAAGTAACAGCAGACACCCTTCTTTCTTTTTCTCTTAGAAAAAGACATTGCCACTTCATCCCTTCCTCATCTTGTTTTACTTTACTTATCTTTAGGAATTACGTCTTGGAGGGATTTTCTGTGCTGTTCAGATCTGGACTGCTGAAGATCAGTGGGTTTAACATTTGCCTGTCAATGGCAGATGGTTTTGTAATCCCATCTCCCATACTCCAGAGTGCTGGACGTTACAGCCTTGACATTTGGCCTAAGATTGAGGATTTGCTATTAGTATTTCCCCAGGAAACTGACAACTGATGGACAGGCTACATAATCCATGCTTGAATACGTTTCTTGGTGAATTGATCTCCATTTCAAATTGATGTGGGCAAAGACACAAATGTAGTAGATCCCCCATCTCTTCCTCACCCACAGCCCATTTTAATAGAATGCGACCTGCATCGCGGCATAACTTACAAAGCATATAAATCTGCAACATGCACTTTGAAACTTGCTCACAAAATACCATCAATACCTTCCACATTTCCCTGGTGTTTATTTACTTATGCAGTAAGCCTGGGTTNAAAAAAAAAAAAAAAAAAAGAGCTATTTTGATATATTGCATGCCATAATTTTTAACATTACTCAAAACATTTCAAAAGAATTTTAGCAAAAGTTAACCCACATCAATCAGGACTTTGACATGAAAAAAAATTACCTCCAAGCTTTAAATGAAGGGAAAAAAAAAAAAAAAGGAGAGGGGAAAAAGAACTTTAATACTCCTGGTTGATGCTGCATTGTTGAAAACATTCAGTGTTATGCACATACTCTGTAACTATATAAAAAGAAGCCAATCATTTATTACTGTGGCAAACGTAATTAAAGATCTTTTATCTTTTCAACTTATAGGATCCCAGAATGTGTGCTTTATATAGTGAGAATTATATTTAGTGGCTATTGTATTAGTAACTATAGTAACTCCTTCTACTTTAGATTAACATAGATTCCAATGAATTCCCTGGGAGCTTTTCAAAGTTAGTAAAAACACAGCATTCAGGCTATGACTTTGTACTCTATGTTGCTCCTTCCCCATTGTGTTGCCGCAGCTGAAGCTGTACCTGTTAGCTAAACAAAAGATGATTTAGGCTAAGCAGGGTTGACCTGGTTTGGGTTTTTTTTGAGTATTCTTCTTAAAATGGAGCAAAAGGGAACTACATGCCAAGCCCTGGTTCCCTCATAGGATCTGCATGCAAAAAGCCTTCTGTTTGGTAAGCACATTGCCTCAAGCTCTGTGCCAAAGCACTCAGCAGCGTGTCTGACAAAGCTGCCATATAGCATGGCCCTGCCTATGGCAGGGGGTTGGACTAGATGATCTTTGAGGTCTCTTCTATGCATTCTATCTAAGAATCATTTGGTAATCAGTGGCAAGAAGAACCATTCTATGATTCTATGTAAGTTCTCTGAGAGAGGTAAACCTCAGCAAAAATCTGAGGGTCAGGTCAAATTCTCAACATCTATGGAGAGTTTTGGGCAGTCTGATGTCCTCAGGTGCAGAATTTAATATGATTCAAATGAGGAAATGCTTCTTGACACTATTATGGAAAACTTCAGCCTTGAAATCTTTTGGCTGTACGTTCCTCTAGACTGGATGCTTTATAAAACCTTGTTATTACAAATCCAGCTTATTTCAAAGCCTTGATCCTTAAAGCCTCTTTATATACAGATTTCTGATATTTTTTTGCAACCCTCCTAAACCATATCATCTAATTTATTCAAAGTTCTGACTGTGCCTCTCAGCCTCTTTCAGCATTTCAACAAGTTGTGCAAACTATGGAACTTTATTAAAATATTGCATCTACCTAAGGATATGAAAACTGCTCCTCTTCTCCCTCTGACTTGTTATTCTACTCTCGCAGTGGTTATATTCACCTATAAAAGTCCTCTCAGCTTTAAATCTTGCAGTTCTGTATATCATAGGGAAACAGAGGAAGGCAATTTCCTTCTGCTCACGGTGGTAGTTTTTTACATGCTTAACTTGAACTCTTACTGTCAAATGAAGTAGAAGCATTTTAACTGAGATAGTAAAAGACCTAGAAATGGCCAGTCTTCTTGAAATAGCTGTTGCAGGACAGGAATCAATTCCTTTACTAATTTAAGGAAATTAGTTTCTAGGAAATATGAACAATGATTGCAAATAAGAAAATAAATTTACCTAAAAGCAGCTGCAATTAATCAAGGAGTACTTCCCTGTGCTCTCCTCTTACCGCCTGAAACATAAATGTAAATGTAGTGTTTATCAGCTGTAGTTAATGAGAAGCCCAAGCCTGAGTTTGTAAGTGTGAAACTTCAATACATCTATTAAACAGAAAATGTTAAAGGGAAAAAAAAAAAACCCTCATGAAGGAGAAGATGAGACCTGTGTGTGCATGTGTCTCTGCCTTTGTCCACTTCTCACCAGCAGCTGTTGGTTCAGCATCATAACAGCTCCTTCCCAGCATCTTAAAGGAGGGATCATCCTCACAACTCTCTTTTTTAGAAGGAAAAAGAATGACTGGTAGCAAGAACACTAACAGTTCTCAATCACTCTCAGAGTTGATCTCCTTTTCTTTTAGAGAACTCCAAAGCATCTCATGAGCTTTAGTTTTCTCATTTGTCTTCTTCTGCAGAGGGTACTGAAAACATCTCCTCTTATCTTCTGTTTTCATTAATTGCCTTGTAAGGGCAAGGAGCACTTCAGGAGAATCTATTGGCCATGTTACATTATGTCTGACCACTAGAATGATGCTCTGAAGGCTTTAGCTCATGGGATCCTGTGCCATAATTTTTCCTCCACTTCATTTACAATATCCCTATTTTTAGTATCAACGTGAGACAGACCCAATTATACCTGAAGTTCAGCAGCATATAATAAGTGTCTGAATTTGACTCTTGAGTTATACTAACCATAGTTTTCACAGTTTAACATCATTTGTGCAATGCTATTTGGTTTTAAACAAGCTGGGCTCAAACTCACATGCTTAAAATCATGTATTTTGAAGAAAAAAAGCCCAACTTGCTAAGAAATGCATTACAGTCAATTCTCTGTGACATGCTATGTTTAGCAAATATGGAGTAACATGTGAGACTGCAGTTTTAGCAGCTGTCTTCTCAAGTAATTTTTTTTCTTTTTTCTTTTTCTTTTATTTTTTTTTTTCTGAGTGCTGGTAGCAGCAATCCAGAATGAATATGAGGGCCACAAAGATGCTCAGAGGGCTGCAGCAGCTCTGCTATGAGGACAGGCTGAGAGAGTTGGGGTTCTGCAGCCTGGACAAGAGAAAGTTTCCAGGAGACCTTAGAGTAGCCTTCCAGGATCTGAAGGGGGCTACAGGAAGGCTGGGGAGGGACTGTTGCCAAGGTCTTGCAATGCCAGGACAAGGGGCAGTGGGTTTGAACTGGCAGAGGGGAGATTTAGATTGGATGTCAGGAGGAAGTTCATTACAGTGAGGGTGGTGAGACACTGGCACAGGTTGCCCAGGGAGGTTGTGGCTGCTCCCTCCCTGGAGGTGTTCAGCACCAGGCTGTATGAGTCCTTGAGTGAGCTGTGCTAGTGGGAGGTGTCCCTGCCTATGGCAGGGGGTTGGAACTGGATGATCCTTGAGGTCCCTTCCAACCTTACCATTCTATGATTCTATAAGATGCACTCTTTCTAGTTGTGGTGATTTGGACAAGCTACTGTAAATTTTTTTTTTTTTTGTAAAGTTTTCCTTTCCGTAGCTCTATTTGAAGTTAATTTTTATCTGTACTTCATTGCATCTCCATTGGCTCTTGTCCTTCAACAATCATTCCAAAACCTTCTTGCAACTGGACTCCATGTGGCAAAGTCCATAATCTTCCAGTTGTAAATAGAGGAGGACCTGGAATCTCATTCTTTTTTCTCTGAGATGCACCTTCCTGTGAACTCTTAGCAACAAGTTTGAATCATTACAGCATTATTCAGCAAACCCTCAGCATCTGTCTTAAAATCCAATCTCTTAAGTACAGGTCTACCAACCTCTGTTTGGGTTTTCCTGGAGAGATGCATGGTCACATATGCAGTGAAGTAAGCCAAGTGCCATTATAGAATGGATTTGGTTGGAAGGGACCTCAAAGCTCATCCAGTTCTAACCCCCCTCCATAGGCAGGGACACCTCCCACTAGAACAGGTCACTCAAGGTCTCATCCAACCTGTCCTTGAGCAACTCCAAGGAGGGAGCAGCCACAACCTGTTCCAGTGTCTCACCACCCTCACTGTGAAGAACTTCCTCACATCTAGTTTAAATCTCTCCTCTGCCAGTTTAAACCCATTACTCCTCATCCTGTCATGACAAGACCTTGTCAATAGTCCCTCCCCAGCCCTCCTGTAGGCCTCCTTCAGATACTGGAAGGCTACTACAAGGTCTCCTTGAAACCTTCTCTTCTCCATTGTAAGGTAACTGCTGTTTTGCAGCCTGGTTGGATTTGTTTTATTGCACCCACACAAAACCAGCTCTGCAGCACAGCTAGAGTTAGTCTCTCAGAAGCCTCTCTGCATATTGCAGGCACCTGGTAACCCTGTAATGGTACTGTGCACACACAGTGGTGTTAGGCAAGCTGCTAGATGTCAACAAATCCTCAGTGCTCGCTGCAGATGAGCTGCTCAGGACTCACAGGCATTCCACAGCCAAACTAATATCACAGAAGCATCCAGGTTGGCAAAGCCCCTCAGGATCACCAAGTCCAACCTGTAAACCTACTCCACAATATTCACCTTAAATCATATCCCTAAGCAACACATCCAAACAACCCTTAAACACCACCACCTCCCTGGGCATCTCATTCCAGTCCCTAACCACTCTCTCCATGTTTTCGCCTAATGCCCAATCTAAGCCTCCCCAGCCTCAGCTTGAGGCCATGTCACTGAGTGTCTTCAGGAGAAAAGAAATTCACAACCATAAAGAAAAATTATTTGCTAAATATGTGAAGAATATCTCCTCATCCTTTGCATACAGGGTTTTATCTGGGAGAGGATACATCCCAGTCATGGGGTGATGCTGATTAAAGCAATAATTAATTAATTTATTAGTAATAGCAAAGGAAAAAAAAAAGAGTCATACTAAAGTGCTGATATGTTCAATCAACTAATCAAGATAACAGGAAACTGGGACAACCTGGAGCAGTGGAAATGGCCTCAGCAAGTCCTGCTTAATGTAAGACTTGCTGAGAGCACATTTAGAAGCAACATCCATCTTCAAAGTATTTTTGGCATAGAGCATTTTGGACCTTTTTGGATAGGTGTAAGTTTGAAGAACTTAACTGAAACATATCTAGAACTGTATCTAAAGCATCCTTCAAGAGACTAAAATGCCACTGTTTCTTTCTAGTACATATGTGGAAGAGAAGGCATCACTAATGTAAGCCTGACACAACTTCCTGGTAAATTTTGGCTTACAGATGTGTCTGTGCCTACTGTATTCATGTATCCCATCAGTGACAGTAGCACATCTGTGCCTACTGTATTCATGTATCCCATCAATGACAGTAGCACATCAAACTTGAGCTCTGCTGTTCATACCTAAAAGGAAATTTTTGTTACTGGAGAAGATTTAGTAGTGTCTAAGAGATAAAAAAATTGTTTGTGACTAGACAAGAGGACACAGTCTCAAGCTGTGCCAGGGGAAGTTTAGGCTGGAGGTGAGGAGAAAGTTCTTCACTGAGAGAGTCATTGACTGCTGGAATGGGCTGCCCAGGGAGGTGGTGGATTTACCGTCCCTGGAGGTGTTCAAGGCAGGTTTGGACATGGCATTTGGTGCCATGGCCTAGTCTTGAGGTCTGTGGTAACAGGTTGGACTTGCTGATCTTTGAGGTCTCTTCCAACCTTGGTGATACTGTGAGACTTGGTCATAGTACCCAGAGCTGTATGATTAGTCCTAAGTGTTGTAGTTACAGTCTTGCTATGGATTTGCAATGTGTAAGTCCTGGTGATTAAAGCAGGACTTGAAGAGCAGAGCTAAGCTTTTGCTCTATGTGGGAAGCAATACATGAATTTGCACCCACTGAAATCACTGAAAGTCTGTCCTTTTCTTTGCTGGGTCAGGATTTTCTCCCATGTCTGGCTAAGTACTCAATATATTCATTTTCAGAGACTCTATTCCCTCTGCCTTTTCTCCTGGTAAGATAAGATAAAGTATTTTCAAGGGGAAAAAAAATAAAAAGAGAACTAACCCAAATAAATGCATAATTTCTATATCCTACTTCTCACTGGCATAAAAGGGGAAAAGAAAGGGTTTATGCTCCTACTGCATTTTTTATTCTAAATCCAGTGTAAATACAGAATGAAATGTAAATCCATTGGCTTTTTTATGCTGTGAATTTTACATCATTTTTAATATTGATCCAGCTGTATGTTAGGAAGGGTCTTTAGTTACAAAAAACCCATAAGAAGTTGGGGAAGGGGAGGAGATGATATCTTTGTGTCTGCTGAAGTTTAAACCCCTCTTCTATAAAGCCAGGTGAAATGCAGGAGTGGGCAAAGTGACGCAAACCGTCTCCCACTCTGATCTCCAAGGCTTCATGACATACATGCCTTTAGACTTGTAACTGTGGTTACATTTCAATCGAGCTCTCCCTCACTGTGTCACTGTCTTAAGTATTTTTCACTTTTCTAATGTCAATAGCTCTTCTGTTGAGAGGACTCAACAGGAAGTGGATGCAGGGAGTATGAGCTCTGATGAGATCCTTTAATCCACCCCTAATCCCACTCAATTAAAACTCCATTGATGACAGAAAAATCATTAAGTGCTGAAGAACAGGAAAATGAGTGAAAACAACCCTGCATGAGAAATTAGATGCACAGCTTTTAGCAGGGGTGTCCTGCCCCTTCCCCAGCACACCTCCCTTTTGTGCCATGCCTGGCAAGCCAAGCTCTTAACTCCTACAGCTGATATGCAGTGTATAATGCAGTTGGCAGCTTAAGCAATGCAGCTCTCACCGTTCAAGGAGAGTTGTGTGCAGAATACCTAACATCACCCAGTCCACTTCTGGGGGAGCTGGAGGGATCTGGAGGCTTATGTGAAGAGTCCATTCAGTGACTGTTCTTTTCTTCTGTAAACACATAGCATCAGTGCATCCCTGTTCTGTGTAACACTGCTGCTTACCTGTGCATTTCTGTTATTACTTTCCAGACAGTCTGCAGACATAAGAGAACTGCAAGTGAAACAAGAAAAAAAAACAAACAGCCCCTTCATTCTATTCACAAATAAGCTTTGATTTCATTCTTTGCTATTTTCTAACCTAAAACCCAGAAGGTGTTCATGTTCATACCTGTATGTTTAGCATATCCATTTTTCTATTTTAAATCTTTTCCAGTGAAATGGGGAGAAAATTAAACAAAACAAGCAATATTTGATGTTACCACTTCCCATCATATGTCCTTCTTTTCTGATACTCTTGAGTGGGTTTTAGGTCCTAGGTTAATAAGAGCCATACTAGAGGAGGTACAAGAGGTAAAGAGCAGCAGGTTTGAATGACATTTTCCACTGGGAAACCTGGGAACCATATGCTGTAAATGTTGAGTACAGTTAATGTGGCTTGAAGCAGCATTAAATCCACTTACACTGCATGAGCTCCCTCTCACCAGAGTGCACACATGGGTCATGGAGCCAAAAGCAGTACAACAACCAGCTGGACTTTGTTGACAGTTCTGGTGGTGGCCAGAGGAAAGCCTTTGGAAAAAGCGGGTTTGGATGTCTGTGCTGAAAATCTACAGTGCTGCAGTCTTGATTGCTCACAGGCTCCCTTTTCTTCCTTTCTTGGCCTGAAACAGCCCTGTTTGGAATCTCAGATAATCTCACAGACATAAGGAGGACACGAGGTCATTTAGAGAAACTCAAGACCCAGGCAATTGTAGACTTGCTGTAGTCATTTTGCTCCCGGTGTGATTTTGCACAGGAAGAGAGTACATAGACTTCCATCTTTCTGTTCTACCAGGAATGGCCTGGTACTTTTCCAGGCAATCTGTGTGCACCTATAAACTGAAATGCAGCTCATAAACATTAACCATGTTGAAACAATACACTCGCTGTTTGCAATCACATTATAAACAACTTAGAGCTAAGACACAATTTGTAGGCATCTGTAACGTCCCTGCACAGGGAAACCTAAGCTCCATGCATGGAGCACAGAGGAGCTACAGGCACATACATATTTTGCCTTGCACACAAACTTTTGACCAATATGTGTAGCATCCATATAGCACTGCTTTTAACAAGTATTTCATCAAATAGTGTTGATGCTCACCCTCCAACCACCTGTACACTCCTTTCACAGCTCTTCTTCCTATTTCTCTGGTACACACTCACCACTGCCTGCTTCATACTGCAGGTTGCCAGAGCTGCTTTGCCACATGCTTAAGTGCCTTGTTCAAAACCCTATGTTCTAATTCCTGCTAAGTGCCCCCAAGTGTTGCAGCAGAGAGAATAACTCATGTGTCCAGAGCCTTCAGATGCTTTCCAGTGCAAGTGATACCCACTGAGGCTGGTAAGCACGTCCAAGAGTGGGCTGATGATTTGTGCAGCTGGCAAACAGAGCCTCAAGAGATTCTGTAGAGGTTTCACTTGATAAACTGGAGAATGTCTCCTTGCTTATGTTCCCTGCCGTTTCTTTTGATATAACAAAAAGCTTTGCAAAGATAGGCAGCTTCTGAGGGCTGAAGAACCTTGCAACTTACTTGTAGATCTCCCCCAGAGAGCTCAGTCATCGTGCCCAATCCTCAGCCACCAGAACTGCAGCTGACTGGCAGGCACCAGCTTCAGCTGTAAAATTACAGGATCTGCAAATCTTCCACAACTCCTCCAAGATCTATTCATAGAAATATACTATGATCTATGCTTGGTGGGTTTGGTGCCAGCAATAATTTCAGAGAGGACTTGGCAGGTTTCTTCTGTCTCCTTTTTTGCACTATTTTGATACAGGTAACATAAGGTCAGAGTCAAGACCTTGCAGAACCATTTCTCTATCATATTACACTGCAGACTTGTTTTCATCACTCAGTGCTGTTGTAGAGCAGTCCAGTAGCAGACACTCTCTGTCAGTCTGTGTATTATGAAATAAAAATAGAGGCAACTCTTCTGGGTTGGTTTGTGGGTTGTTGTTTTTTTTTTTCAGGAGAAAAGGCTACATTTGTAGACTTCAGAATAATATTCTAGACCCTAGTCTATTTTTTAAGTCAGAGAACTTAGTTGCACAGTTGTCCTCGGGAATCAGAGAACACCTACGGGGAACAAGACACTCAACTGGGTGTCTGAGATTTTGGGTTCCTTTACCAGCTGTATTACAGATATCCTAGCTCCCCTCAGTTTTCCCATCTACTAGATAGGGATGAAGTTCCTGATCAATTGCATGACTACACTGAGGTCCATGGATAGTCATGCTACTGCAACTAGAGTAATTACAGTCAAATTCAATACTATGAAAGAGCCATTCCTCTACTGCCAACATGTAAAATTCCCACATAACCTACCTTTGCAATAAATAAATTAAACCCCCTCTTCTAGAGTCAGCCTAGATCTCTAAAGTGGTGTGTTCTTCTACCTGATATCTGCTGTTTCTGGACACCAGAATGCATTTACAGGACAAGGGGCAATGGGTTTGAAGTGGCAGAGGGGAGATTTAGACTGGATGTTAGGAGGAAGTTCTTTACAGTGAGGGTGGTGAGACACTGGCACAGGTTGCCCAGGGAGGTTGTGGCTGCTCCCTCCCTGGAGGTGTTCAAGGCCATATTGGATGAGGCCTTGAGTAACCTGTGCTAGTGGGAGGTGTCCCTGCCTATGGCAGGGGGTTGGAACTGGATGATCTTTGAGGTCCCTTCCAACCTTACCATTCTATGATTCTACGGTTACAGGCAGTCCTTTTATACTACATTCCACTAGGAACATGGATTACAGGTGATATAGCTTCATCTCCGTTGATAAGGAATTTAAACCTGTAAGCAAGACCAAGAAAAGCAGTCCAAGCTGTAGGCTCCTCCATGGCTTTGCCCTAAGTCATCTGTATGATGAGAAGTGTTCAACATTCTGCCCCAGGGAGCAGTCTGGGAGTGTCTGCAGCATGAGAGAGCCACAGTCTGCCCCAGTTTGGTGCCCATCAAGGATGCTGCCCAGAGACATGCCTCAGCAAGATGAGCACAAGCCCCAGCAGGTCTTCTGTCCTCTCTTCCTTGCTCCATTAGGCTGCACAGAGAAAGCATTAGCTCTAATCAGGCAGATTTCCCCACTAGCTATTGCAGTTGAGGAAAAGGAGGTTTTCAAAGTGCTTGACCAGGCATGCAGCATGAGCAGCTATCTAGCCTTGTGTGATACAGGATAACAGGCTAGTGTCTTTCTTCTGACTGATTTGTTTTAAACACAGTTTTCCCAGAGTCAGCATTTATAGCATCAGGGATTCGTGACCAGTTCAAGCCAGAAAAGTACATACAAAATTGCTTGTCTGTGGGAAACATGAGTCAAGGGAGAAGAGGTGTGTACTTGTGAGACAGATACCATGGCAATCAATAGGCTGCAGGAAAGCCAAAATAACAGACAGAAAAATAAAATAGTAATCAGAAAGCTGAAATTCAGGTCCTAGTTGGTGCCTTCACTGAAGAGAACAGCACCTATTCCAGGGACAGTTGATCAGACATCACATGTTTGACTCTGTATTTGCTGAGCTAAAGAAGACATAAAATCATAGTATTGTTCCAGTTGGAAGAGACCTTTAAGATCACCAAGACCAACCACTAACCTACCACAGCCAACAGTAAATCATATCCCTTGGCACCATATCTTCAATCATAGAATCATAGAATGGTAAGGTTGGAAGGGACCTCAAGAGTCATCTAGTTCCAACCTCCTGCCATAGGCAGGGACACTTCCCACTAGCACAGGTCACTCAAGGCCTCCTCCAACCTGGCCTTGAACACCTCCAGGGAGGGAGCAGCCACAACCTTCCTGGGCAACCTGTGCCAGTGTCTCACCACCCTCACTGCAAAGAACTTCCTCCTAACATCCAGTCTAAATCTCCCCTCTGCCAGTTCAAACCCATTGCCCCTTGTCCTGTCATTGCAAGACCTTGTCAATAGCCCCTCCACAGCCTTCCTGCAGGCCCCCTTCAAATACTGGAAGGCTACTCTAAGGTCTCCTGGAAGAGCTCCAATTCTTGTAGCCTGTCCTCATATCAGAGCTGCTGCAGCCCTCTGAGCATCTTTGTGGCCCTGCTCTGGAACCACTCCAACACTTTCATATCCTTCCTGTGCTGGGGCCTCCAGAACTACACATAGGACTCCAGATGGGGTCTGACAAGAGCAGAGCAAAGGGACAGAATCCCCTCCCCCTGCTGCCCACACTGCTCTTGCTGTAGCCCAGAGCTTAGTTGGCTGTCTGGGTTGTGTGCATGCACTGCAGGCTCACGATCTGCCTCTTCTAAACCCCTCTAGGGACAGGGACTCCTTCCCCTGGTAGCCTGTTCCAGTGCTTTACCACCCTATCTGTGAATAATATTTTCTTAATACCCAACCTAAACCTCTGCTGACACACAGCACTAGCAGCTGATGTGCCAGATAATGACAGCCTACCAAAGTCCCAGGTGCTTTTTCCTCTTGTCACTGTAGGTGTAAGACTAGAAGCAATGAGGACAAAAATTGTAGGATGCTGCCGTTCAAGCTCAGTGAATTTTGCATGTTTTAAACCATTTCTAAAACACTTGCTGAGAATACAAATACTGGGTGACTGCTGCCTGTGCTTGCTTCTCATCACATGCAAAGTTTGCTCTGCAAGCCTCACAGGCATTGTACCCTCCAAGCAACAAGAAAGCAAGACCACAGCCCTGCCTGACATCATGAGGGAGATGGAGTCCTTTATGCATATCTCAGTTTCAAAGCTTTGTTTCATTAAGGTGAAATACAGGATTGTATCACTGCTGTACTTGGGGAGGAGTTTGGGAGTCGTCCCTCCCATGACCTCACCAGACTAACTCAGCCTGCTGGAAGTTAAGGAATTGTACTGGTTTGAGGCTAACTGGAATATTTTAATGAGAGAACTTAGATTATAGGCTGTGAAAAGCAAACAATGGTAATGTCTATTTCACTCATAGGTTTGCTGAGATGTACAAAAACCAGATCACAAACATAGACGAGGCAGAGTCTCTCCCTGGCTTATGCCTGACCCTGTACATAACCCAACTGATCATTTCCTTCTAAACCCCCCTTCCCAGTTCTTCCAACTCACCTTGCTCCTAAGGTAGATTCTGGGATAAGGGAGGGGGGTGGAAGGAAGGTGTCAGGGTGGTTGGGAGCCCCTCCTGGGCACTCTGACTGCCGGGAGGGGTCTTGTGCTTCTGGATTAATTTTAACTTGTATATTACTGTATGTAGTTGTAAATGTTTGTAATAGATTGTAAATAGCTGCTTGTATATTGTGCTAAGTCATACATATAAAGTTTCCCTCTTTAACTTCCAGCTGGCTGAGTCTAGTCTGGGTGAATTCATTGTGAGGGGAGGGTGAGTGACTCCTAGAATGAATTCACTACAGGAATGAGGCTTATCTTTACAGCGTGCCACAATTTACAAGCATATATACACAATCTATACAGGTATTTACAACTATATACAATTATATACGAGTTAAATATAATACAGAAATACAAACCCCCTCCCAAACAGCAGAACTGCACAGGAGGGCTTTCAAACCAACTCCCCTCCTCCTTTCCACCCCTCCTCCCTTATTTCAGAATCTCTTATGTGCAAGGGGTTGGATGCAGGGAGCCAGATAAGAAGTTAAAAGCAGAATTGTTAGTTGGAGTTATACAGGTCCAGGCAGAGGAATTAGTAAAGCGAACAGCAGCCAGACACTCACTGGCTTTATTTATGTTTCTTACTTTTATATCTCTCAGCAGAACAAATGAGTGATTATAAACATCATGATTATTTTCTTTTCACAGCAAATAATCTAATTTCTCTCATTAAAATCTTCCAGTTAGCCTCAAACCAGCACAACTTGTACTTGCCGATTTCCACTAGGGCAAAGAATGTGTGTTGCGACATTTAGCTCGAGGGAAAAACAGAAGTTCAACTCGAAATACTGGGAAGGATCTTGCTTCTTCAAGTCTGCTTGGTGAAAAAATAAGTTCTAGTGAAAGCATAAATGTTTCTTCTTAAATAGATAAAAAAAAAAACCCTAACAACGAATGGCTGCAATCCAGGAGGTCAAATTCTAGTCCATGTAGAAACAGCTAAGGTAGAGTTTCCAACACTCTTGGTCCCTTCCAACCTAAACCACTCTATGATGCTGTGAAATATTCTTCTTGCAGGTTCCCAGCTGAAAGTTTCACGGAAAAATATTTTGCTCAAGCTACTTATTTTACATTACTGCATGACATCATTATTTTGAAAAATAATCATTTTGTTCTGACTTGAAATATCAGAGTTTGGTAATGTAAAAACAAAACATGTCAATGGGCTTTGGATATTCTCTTTGTATGCTAATTTGGAAAAGCCATTTTCTTTTTTCATTCTTTTCTTCTTTTCTATTTTTTTTTTCCCCTGGAATTCACATTCTTCTGAGAAAAATAATTCAAGTCAAAACTTTCTTGCCAAGAAAGAAACATTTTTTTTCCCCCCAAGTTAATCTCTTAGAAAATAGATTTTTTTTTTTCCTAAATTATTTTTTTTTCTCTGGAAAAATAATTGTATTTGCTTTCAATAGGATTTTAATGATGTCCAGCTAGCAAGGAAAGAAATTACAAGCATCTTGCCAATATGTAGTAAGGTATAAAGCATAGTGGGGGGGGGGGGGGGGGACAAATCACAAACCCCACAAACAAACAAAAAAAAACCCCCACAAACAACAAAAATCCCACACAAAAAACCCCACCCCACATGTTTTAAGCAAAAAAATAACAGCATTGTTTGTTCTTATGGATTTTTGCAGCTTTCCTCTTCATGAGTTGTTGAATGACAACTTAATTTGCAAGTGGGAGAGCAAAGAGCATAATGTGATCATTTATCTCCAAATAAAGATAGAGCAGCAGCACACACAAAATGAATCAGCCCCCTTCACAGGCTGATTTTTAAAAGTCTTCCAGTAAAAAGTATTTTAGTATTTTTAAAAAACATTTGTAGCTGGCTGAAATCAATTTCTCCTGTCCTCTTAACAGCCCTTTAACATAGGAAACTAATGCATCACTTGCCACTTGATAGGGCAGTATATGCCTGTGTTTAAGTTTGAGAGGAGAAAGAGGTATTCTAATATGCAAGTGTAATGGTGCTATTGGGTTTTTAAGAATCAGGATGATCTATATTGCTTCCTAAAGTGAGCCTCCATGCAGTGGCATTCAGAGACATGTTGTGCCTTGTTAAATTTTTCCAGTAATACAGAAGGAAAACACAATGGCTGCAGTAAATCAAACTAAAATGACTGATTAAATGCCTGATTTAACACTGGGCATTAATTTTAGTTCAGATGGTCCTTGCTTTGTTGTACACTACAATTGCAGGCAAGACTACATCATTTGCATGCTAGGGTAAGGTGCATTATAAAAATAATCTTAAATCATCAAGACCTGAAAGGGAACAATTGTTAGGATACAATGCCCATATATCAAGGACAGATAGCGAGGGTGCTCCATGTTTCTTCCTTAGGAGCATGCACTTTGTTGCCTCAGCAATTCTTCCTTTTTTTTTTTTTTCCCCTCCCCAAACCCAAATGCAGTGGCCTCCCCTCAGGTTTCTAGAGCTTTAGCCATAACTGCTTCTCCTGCAAACTCTCAGTAACCTCTTACTTAGCAAGTTTGAAATTTCCCTGCATCTATCTCAAAACTACAGGTGTACTGTATCACAGCCTTCCAAAGGATTCAGAGCTCAAAGAAGAATTTCACTCTAAATTACTGCTTTAAAGTACTGTGGATCTACCCATCTCTCTGCAGGGTCTTGCTATCTCCATTCAAGCGATTATTCCACCTCTCCAGGCTTTTATCCTGGCTGCTAGATGTTCATTGCTCCATCTGAAATCTGCAGCTGCCTTTGGAAGCAAGGCATACAGCTCAGAGGTAAGCACACAGTGTATTCATTATATCTGGTGTAATTAAAACAAAAATGGCCAATTAAGAAGATAGCTGACGTGGGTTTTCTGAGCGCCTCCTTGTCACACGGAGTCTGTCTCGTGGTCCTGCTGCTGCTGCACATGGCTAACACGAGCAGGGCACAACAGCAAACACTGCAACTAGCAAGAGGGAGCTTCAGCCTTGCTGAAAGGAACCTGAGCTGTGCTTTTTCTTAGCCATTTAAGGCCCTTTGACTGTGGATCACTTTTAGGTTGTATCATACCTTTCCCCAGTACTGACTAGGCTGATACATCAAAGCCCTTTTCATTGAGAGTCTGGAAGGGCTCCTCCTGAAGCCTGAAGGTTCTTTCGGTGCCTTGAGGAACTTGGTAAGAACCCCTGCCCTCCATTTACTGCCTCCGCATCATCCTTCAGATCTTGCTCAAGATGCAACAGGAAGGCAAATGTATTGGGTTATTAATCTGCAAAGAGGAAGGGTGGTCTGAACTCAGTGCATGGAAAAATTAGTTAGTACATATGTGCCCAACTCCATGTGCAGAGGAAAATGGGTGACAGGGATAGGGCAGCTCAGAAACACAGAAACACCCAGGTTGGAAAAGCCCCACTAAGTCCAACCTAGAACCCTACTCTACAACATTCACCTTAAACCACATCCCTAAGCACTACATCCAAACCACCCTCAAACACATCCAGGCTGGGTGACTCCACCACCTCCCTGGGCAGCTCATTCCAGTCCCTGAGCACTCTCTCTGTGATAAAACTTTCTCCTAATGTCCAATCTAAACCTCCCCAGTCTCAGCTTGAGGCCATTCCCCCTTGTTCTGTCTCCAATAACCTGTGAGAAGAGACCAGCAGCAACCTCTCCACAATGTCCCTTCAGGTAGTTGTAAACAGCAATGAGGTCTCCCCTCAGCCTCCTCTTCCTCACATTAACCATCCCCAGTTCCCTCAGTCACTCCTCATAAGATCTATTCTCATGCCCTTAGCTCATAATGGTACCAGCTGGAAATACTGGGCAATCATGGAGGGTAGCAGTACTGCAAAGAACTATATAAGGGTGACTACAGGGGTATATATATTTTTTTGTGTGTGTGTGTTTATTAGGCTGCCAACTGCTCAGTAACAAACAGTTTTATTTGGAGTAGTAGTGAGCAAACTTAACAGCTCAGGAGCAAATCCATGGCCATTACAGTTCTTCCTTTCCATACCACTGCTGCACTCTTTGTCCTCTTGATAAAGATACATCCCAAGAGCATCAAAGGAAAGAGAACAATCTGCATTCACAGGTGCTGTCACACTAAGAGAGAGCATCACTTCATGCTCCTCAGTGATCTGCTTCTTGGAAATGCAATTTTCCTGGCAATGATTCCACCACTGTTTGATTCCACACTGCATAAAAGTGCTTCCTTTTCTCCTGCCTGACATTGGTGCTGACTCGCTGCTTGCCGGTTTACAAATCAGAAGAGGAAGGTCTCTGACTTGTGGAGAACTCCAGATCCTACTGTGTTCAGCTGGAGCTATGCAGAGCTGGGTTTACCTGTAAATCAGCCTCTAAGTGGAATGTCCATTGCTCAATAAAATATTAAAGAACTGTAATTAGTGCATAAATCGGAGGAAGTACCACAACTCCTCCAGTCAAATAACAAACTTTTAGAATTTACCCCTAACTATGCACAGCCAGACACCCTTAGATGTTCCTTGCACTTTTTGTTTAGGTACCCATGCTTGTGCAATGACAATTATTAAAGAAATAGTATGCAGCACTGGGTATTATTGAGTGTATTTCATGGGATTAGCTACATCCCTGTAAAGAAATACCCAATTTGGCTAATACAAAACTCCCATTAGCTTGTTTTCAGTTCTTTTTACATGAGAAACTTCCTTTCTTCTCATCTCTGTAACTTTGAAATGAGACTAAAGGGAAAGAAGCTGGCTGGCACAAAAGCTTTTCTTGCACACCACTCCAAGTCTTCACAGCAGCATTTTGAAAGAGGACTGGCAGGCTGAGAAGTCAGCAGTGCTGTTGAAGGGTTTCCTATAGGTGCCAGGTGTTTTCATAAAACTTCTCCCATGTGACTTTTGCCAAGTTAAACCTTTCTTTCAGCATGTTTTAACCTCCCAAGGTTCCATCATATAATCAGCTGCACAATAGCCATTGTGTCTCCTAATTTAATAAAACCTGTGAATTCAGTCAGGAGGCTACTTTCCTGCAGCCACATCTCTAATAAAAACGTTGTGTGAGTCTATAGCTGACAAAGATCCTTGTGTCATGCTCCTTGTAACCTCCTACGCTCTTATCTTTCGTAATGTCTCACAAAAAGGCTGCATGGAAAACTGGATTGGAGTAAATAGCTTAACTGGCCTGTGTTGAGGGAACAAAAGACCTAGAACTGGTTTCCCTCTTTTTTTTTTCTGGCTGCTGTAAATAAGCCCATTCTTATTTATGTGCATTTTTCAGCTCTTGTTTTCCTATACTTGGTTTCCAGTAAGCTCACTGGAGATCCTTTAGAGCCTTTGTTTCGCTCATGTTTATATATTAATCATTTTATATGGCAATGGGAACTATCAGCAACAATAAAAGTAGATTGTAAAGCAACTATAGTAAGCATAAAGGACCAAATTCTAATCCAGTTATATTAATGAGCTATGTAGTCCTGTCCAGCAGGACTCCCTTTTAGCTTGATGTAGGACCTGGAGACTTTAGCAAGTAAACACTGTGAAGTTTCCTCTCGTTTCATGTGAGCCTCTACAAGTATTAGTGCAAGACACTTAGCAATAGAGGATAATGCCAGAGAGAGCTGGCAGCACCTCAAAAGTCTCATTTGAAGAGTGTCTGCTAAAGGCAGGGAACAGGCTCCATGTCCTATGGCAAAGCTCCTGGGAACTGACTGGCCAGGCTAAAGCTGCCCTCCTTCTTTGACAGTCTCTAAGGAAAACTGAAGGTAACATGACCTGCTTCTCCAAGGACATACCAGTCCCTCTGGGGAGCCAGGAATCTGTCTAGTGGAAGAAAGTCATACCCCAGCAGGGGCATCTGCATCTTCTCTCCTAAACTGTAAGTTAAAATCCATCAGTCATTTTAAATGTGTCATACACAGAGTTCTAGCCTACAGCATTTGAATAAACAGCATGATACTGGGTTTGTATTATTTTTCTTTCATCTACTAAATAGTCTCTCTTATGCACTCCAACGCTACAGTAATGGGCTCTGGATAATAACTTAAACTGAAAGAGTTAGTCTTTAACCATATTGCAGTGTTTGTCCTTACAATGCTGCAGCACCATTGGCATTTTACAGCAAAACACGAGGAGAAAAGTTATAACGAGCAGAGGCGGCTGCGGCGTGTTGAGAAACAACAGGCTAAATGCCAGCCTGCAAGCAGTTCTGAGTGATATCCTGTGTTTATACTATTAGTTCAACCAACATTACTCTGCTTCACAGTGAAATAATAACAAGAACAGAACCGTTTGTTCAGCCTGGCTGCTGGAAAAGGAGAATGACGTTGGGTGTAGAGCTGCAGGAAATTGTGTTGACTGATAACAAATATAATTATTTCCGAATTATTATGANCCCCTCCTTTCAGCACAACTCCTTATCTTCCCCCCTTTGTTCTTACCTTCTGCAGCAGTTGCAACACTGGCGCTGTGCCCCAGCACATGAAAGCTGTAGTATTGTGGATTATCAGAGTTTTTGCCTGGAATAAGATGGATGCAGAAACACTCTGGTTAACAAAGGCCTCACTTTATCTTTGCCCAGTCTTCTTTCCTCTGCTCTTTGAAGCTGCAGTTGTGGCACAAAGGGTAGCTGCTTTATAAGAGGGTTTATGGGCTGCAGAAACAGTTTGGTTTTAAGAAATAATATGCATCAAACAGAAAACTAAGTCAGATGTCACTGGGAAAATGGTGTCAAAATGATTCGGGGCTGAGGTGTTAGTTGGCAGGAAGAAAAGGTTCAAACAGGAACAGAGGAGAATAAGGAACAATGGAGAAGGTGACAAAAAGGGGTGAGATATTGGAGAAGATTATAGCTGATGAGGTACATTATAAAGTAACCAAAGAGAAAGGAAATGGATTGTGAAAATTAGACTTAGATCAGGAGAAAAGTACTGGAAAAAGGACTAAATTAGAAGTGATTGACAACAGCCTGTTAAATAATATTGGAAAAGGCTACCTGAAATGGGGGAATAGTTCAGCTGCTGAATTTTGGGTTTGCATGAATTAAGCCAAGGGAAACCATTTAGATGAGAAGCTAAGCACCACCTGAGACTATTTCAGCTGTGTCAGGATAGGGGGGCAACAAAAAGTGGGAGCTTCAGTTGTTAAAACCCACAGGCTATAGTATGGAAAACTGCAGCCCACTGCACTCAAACAAGCTTCTAGCTACACCTGGACTAGCTAGCAGAACCTAGGGAATATTCAAAGAGCATCGCTAAGCTTTGCATACATTCATCTGCAATGACTAAGCAGCAACAGCTAGGACAGGTTTACGGAGACTAATTGCAGAGTACGTCAAAGCAGAGCACCGACTTCTGCACAGAAAAGATCATTAGTCAGTAGCAGAGGCCAATGTCCCATGACATGACAGTTCTAGTAGTCCCCAGCCACCCTTTGGTTGGGCTATGAGCCATAGGAGCTGGAGGATGGGAGGCAGATTTGTTTACCCGATGGCTGCGCTGCAGAAGGCTGGCAGCAAGCTGCTGGCACCACAGGTCGGTCACTCAGAGCTGTGAAAAGTCCTCCTGAAAGAGGCAGTCGTGACTGTCTGCCTCACACAATGTAACCAGTCACATCTCATCAGAGATGTCTAACGTCCTAATGATGTCTGCAGCTCTTGCTGGCTGCACGCAAGCGAAGAGACTGTTTCAGACAAGGAGGCTTTGTTCCAAGCGCTAGCTCTGCACTGAGCCTACCCAAACAAGGCTCAGACAAACTCAAGCTGATCACGGTGTAAGACTGCTGTTGTGAAGAAGGCTGTGTGTATCCCGGGCACTTGGGTGTCATGTGCATCTCTTTGCTTTGACTGCCAGGAGCTGGAAGCCCTGGATCATAGTGGCAGCTCCCAGTCAGGCTTTTCAACTTGGTCAATCTCTGGTTGAGCTAATCCTGCATAAGGAGGGCTTCAGACAAAGCATGAGGCACAAGTCCAGCAGCAGCTCTTTGAGATCCTCTTCTCTGTAGAAAAATTACAAATTTCTGGACTTGCCTGGAATGCAAATTAGCCCAGAAGGGTGCACCCTACAAAACTCTCACCCTCCAGACTGTCACGTGGAAGGGCAGCAGCCACAGTCAGATCTTTCCCACCATGCAGCACACAGACTGGTGGAGTAACAGCAATCTGCCTGGTTGTATTGTGAGAGTCCATGGGGCTCTGACCAGCATTCACCTGCATTCCTCTTTTCCTCCTCAGCTCCAAATCCCCTGGCAACCAGGAGCCTTTGCTGTCTTCATAGAGACAAGGTAAACGTACTTTTCCTCCACTGCCTTGATAACAGAGTGAAGCCTACCTCATTGTCCCCAACTTGCCCTGCTGCTTTGATCCCTTAGGCTCCATTTTAGAATGCAAGTATCTTGCAGCACGTGAGAGGAACACGGGAGTTCCAGTATGTGTAAGCCATCAGATGTTAAAGATTATGAAATATTCTGAAACAAGTACAGCCTTTTGCTTCAAAAAGGGACATAGTAAAACTAGCTCAGCTGCAACCTGCCAGAGAAGAAATTACCACAGGGTCTTATCCAGGGAAACTGCTCATAAGCAACATTAAAGGAGATGGGTCACTAACTCCTCAAATAACAATGTCTTAAAATAAAGAAAGTGGGAAAGAAGAAATCTGAGGCATCCAAAATCTGGAAGCTTATCTTGGTAGATAAACTACTGTTACTAGCTACCTATTAAGCCTGCTAATGTTTAATTTCACTAACCTAGAGTGAAGGCCTGTGTAAGAGGTACAATGAGACAATAGATGCAAAAGGAAGAGATAAGAGAAAATATAAAGAGATTATCAAGCAGACAGGCTAGTAGGGGATTTTGTCTGCCAAAAAAAAAAAAAAGGAATGATGTTCTTAATGGGGAGAAAGAGATAAAAAAAGAAAGGCTACTAGAACACACTAAAGACAAGAGATCTGAGCTTTACAAATCATGCTATGCAAAATAAGTCATTAATATATATTTAAGTACAAATATATACACATATATGCATTTTGCAGAGATATGAAAAGGTTTATGCCTTAAATCACATTCTAATCACACTTTCCCTTTCTGAAATCTGCATGCTTTGATGTCAGCAATGCGATTACAGTATTTGTGTTCTGCCTATTTATCTATACTGCATAAAACTGTGTTAGATATATATTGTTACAGCCAAGGCTTTGATACACAGGAATATTTCCTCTTTCAAATTATTACCATTTCTTTTTTACTCATCGGGAGCCTCATCACATCTACCTGCCTCTAAGAGGCCAGATTTATGCAAAACATCTTTATGCTTTATATTGATGTCCCAGGCAATTCAGAAGGGCTAAAGTGGGACATCTGCCTGTGAGCACCTGCTGATAGTTTGCTGAAAAGAGCAAAGAGGATAAAATGTTCTAGAGCCCATCAAAAAAGCCAGCTAAGAAATGGGGAGAGACTTATCCAGGCTTCCTTTCTCATCTGTGAAGCACACTGAGCAGGCAGCCAGGGCTGCATTGCTTAGTGGTTATGAAAGCCCTGGGCTACCCTAGGAAGTTTTGATGGATCAGCCATCTCTAAAGCAGAACACAAGCTCAGCCAGTTTCTGGGCTGTTTGCAGGAAGCCTAGAGAATCCTACTGCCTCTAGATATTTCTGAAGACTAAAGGAATGAATTGGAAAACACTGGGTGTTGGGAGTTTTCTGGAATTTACAGCACCAAATATGGCCCTGTCTGATCAATCCCTAAAATGTAGAAAGAGCACAGAGGCAAAGACATAAGCCAGTGGACATTTCCTTCATCCAGATTCCATCAGCCATTGATAAGGTGTTGAGATCAAGGAGTAAAGGGATCAAAAAGGTACGAGAGAGGTTATTCTGCCCCTCTACTCAGCACTGGTCAGGTCACACCTTGAGTCCTATATCCAGTTCTTGGACCCTCAATTCAAGAGAGATGTTGAGGTGCTGGAAGGTGTCCAGAGAAGAGCACCAAGGCTGGTGAGAGGCCTGGAACACAGCCCTGTGAGGAGAGGCTGAGGGAGCTGGGGGCATGCAGCCTGCAGAAAAGGAGGATCAGGGCAGAGTTCATTGCTGTCTACAGCTACCTGAAGGGAGGTTGTAGCCAGGTGGGGTTGGGCTCTTCCGTCAGGCAACCAGCTACGGAACAAGGGGAAACAGCCTCAAGTTGTGCCAGGCTGGATATTAGGAGGAAGTTCTTGACAGAGAGAATGATTGGCATTGGAATGGGCTGCCCAGGGAGGTGGTGGAGTCACCGTCCCTGGAGGAGGTCAAGAAAAGCCTGAATAGGGCACTTAGTGCCATGGTCTGGTTGATTGGCTAGGGCTGGGTGATAGCTTGGACTGGGTGAGCCCAGAGGTCTCTTCCAACCTGGGTGATTCTATAATTCCATGATTCAAAGGACCACTCCATTATATTTCCATTTGTGCATGCTTGACATTCGTGCAGCAGGCATCTGGGAGCGCCATGCAGACAGGTTGTAAGAAGCTACTTCTGTTGTTATATTGCTGCACACAACCAGAGCCATATGTGCATATCAGGGCATTATAAATAATGCATTCTTTGAATCTTGTTACCAAAACAAACAGGCCATTGTTAAAATGCCCTGCCAGCATCTATCTCTTGTTTCCACTAAAAATGTTCCTTGGACTTTTCAAGTTGCAACTGTCAGCCTCATAAAGCAGAAGGCAAAGATCTCAGGCAGCGGGTTATGAACAAAACTTTAGTGGCAACTTCAGGGTAAAACAGGCTTTAAAGCCTCACCTGTTAGAATAATGCTTCCCTTGTGTCTTTCAGTGTTTCCAATGTGTTTTACTACTAGCCCACTGGCTAATAATAACTCCCTGTGTGCTTATTGGAAGATGGATGTGATTTATTTGCCTGTTTAAATCCTAGAAATCTCCCCCATTCCAACCACATATGAAGATAAAATATATTGGTTGGTGAGGTATGAACAGGTTGCAGCGAGGGCACAGTTTGCTGGGATGAGACATTTATTCTTCCCATAAGGGGATATATCCAGCACTTTTCAAGTTTCCACAGGTGCTTATGTTGTAATGAAGACAGATATTTCAATTTCTCCAAGTTTTAAGAAGGGAAAAATAGAAGTATTACGGTTAAAGAGCCTTTCTGGCATTTGTGTATTAGTTTTGGACAACCCCCTTAAGTCTTTGCTTAGGACTAAATCATCATTAATGGATATGCCTGTGGAGGGGAAGGAGGGTGGGGGAAAAAAAAAAAAAAAGGCATATAAATAGAAAGCCCAAAGAGAGAAGGGCAGGAATGAAGGTAAAAAGACTCATCACCTGTCATTCCCTTCAAGCACAAGTTATGAAAGTTGGGGCTGACCACCTAGGTTACTGCTGGCAGTGCCCGCTCCACTCTACAGAGGAACTTGGGGGTGCTAAAGGAGTCTCCCTCTTTCTACTGTTTATACTGTACTATAAATAGCAGTGCCTCTTGGCCTGAGGCATTTGTATGGTCCCTGCTATCACTGCACCTGACCTCCCACCAGTCTTAAGTGTGTTTACTCTCACAACAGCACTAGAGAGCAGTGCTGTTGCCACACCTTAGAGGTAGGAGCCCAAGAAGACATGGGACAGTTAAGGTTTGAATTAAGGCACACAAACACTTGACTTCCACTGATTCCAGTAGCATTTAGACATCTAAACACCTTGGAGGCAGAGTCCAAGAAGACATAGCACAGTTAAGGTCTGGATTAAGGCACACAAACACCTGACTTCCACTAATTCCAGTAGCATTTAGACATCTAAACACCTTGGACATCACCATCCCTTGGTAAGTGAAGGAGCTGAGAATTCAGTCCAGCTATCACCACTGTCAATCCAACTGTCTGTCTTTTCTATGAGGAGTGTATCTGGTGAAACACAGGAATCACACAACATAATAAAGATGCTAAGTGCCCTGAGGGGTAAATATTCTGGTCCCTTATTGCCATGTAGATGATTTTCAGAGATAAAAATGGAAGAACACCAAAGTAATGTTAAAAAAATAAATAAATTAAAGAAGTAATTGTGGAGCTGGAAGTTAATCACTTCTTCCCAGAGCCTCAGAATTGTCTTTCTAAAGCTACTCCTCCTAGAGGCAACTTTTATCCTGGTGGGGATCCTGGTAGGAGAGTCACATATGAGTGATGGAGTTTTCCTGCTGTGCTGTGGGTATTCCTGCTCAGGACAGTCTGAGGTTCTGAATTTTTCTGCTTAGTGATTACAGGATTTGGTCTTTTAATTGGTTTCTGTATATTAATTGGATCTGAAAAGCTAAGGTATTTATCTTTGTAAAGCAGTTCTGAATGCTGAATAACCAACTATTTTTCAGCAGGAGTTTTACTATACAGCCTGAAAGGGGATGCAGATTTATACATAAATACAACTGCTCCAAAAGAGATGAGATTTATCTTAGCAACTGGCAAAGCCTCTGTAGGATTCATCCCCAGTCCCAGCCTATCAGTCAGTGTATCTTCCTTCCAAGGCTTAAATGCAATAAAGTATACTCTCTTATAAATTATAAAAGTTTTATTTTGTCAGAGACATGAGGAATTCCTTCAGGTGAGATGTTTTACTCCTTAGTGGATCACATTAACAGCAGTATTATTAATCAGTTACCTTACATCCTGATTAGGACTGTATCCAAATTATTAGGCGTGTCCTTGAGCATAAATGAACAAGGGCAAGGGCAGTTTAGGGTGACAAGGCCAGCATGATCTCTAGGCTCAAATAAATAAATAAACACCTTACCAAGAACCAGCAGAATCTTAGCAACTGCCTAGCCAGCAGGACGGCTGGAATCCTCCCCGGTTCACCCTTTATGGCCCAGGAAAAAGACGCTGTTAAGCAATTTCGTTGTTTCTACCAGCAGACCTTGAAGTGGAAATTAACGAGTGGTGGTATTCTCTCACACCCAATCCCCTGTATATTTGCATTCATTTGCATATGAATGCCCAGCTAATTGTTTTGAAGTAACAATTAAGAAAACAATAGAGGAAAGAAAAGGGACTCCAGGCAGCAACTGACACCTGGGAGTCTGTATTAAGAAAAGCTTTTACATATTTGAATTAAAAATAGACAAAGAAACAGGCAGGCATAAAATTCATTACTGAAAGAAAGTAGCAACACCACCTTGGTGCAGGCTGTCACACTCCAGAAGATGTTTCCCACTCATCCAGCCAAGAGATGTACAATATCCTGGATGGTGGAGGAGGATTAATCCTTCTCGTGTGCATTGCAGAAAACTGTTGTTTTCTCGAGTTGTCTCTGTGCCTAAAGTAGAGTTTGAGTTCAGAACTGCTTTGCCAGTTTGGTGTCGATTTAAAGTGGATTGCCCTTTCCTGAGAAATTCAGGTGTGAACCTTCAAACCATTTGCCTGTGGTTAGAACGGGATCCATTAGATTATGATAACAGAGGTTTAATTTCAGCTATAACACCATCGGTGCCATCTGAAATGATTGCTCAGGCTGCATTTCCAGTAGGGATCCAATTACTCGATTGCTCAGGCAATGTGTTTTGTTAGACTCACTCCTCCCTCCTGGTAATGATGATGTAGCTCTCTATATCTGGAGCAATTGCTGCTGTTAACTGCATGACTGGCAAATGCTAAGCTCTGCTGTCCCCTCTTGCAAAGAGAAGCACGGGGCTGGGGAGTAAGCTGGAAATGGAGCAAAGCAGTTTTGCTCAGTAATAAACCCTGCTACTAAAGAGGTTTATTGACTCCAAATTACTGATCGCTAAAAGCACTTTTGTACCCACTAGGAGCATCTGAGCCCTCCTGTAAAGAAAAATGCCAGCACACAGCAAAAAGGAAGGAAGCTCGAGGCCATGAGGAAGGCCACAGAAGCATTGAGTGTTGGGGCTGAAGCCTGGAGAACGGCACAAAGCTCTGGGTGAAGAAGCTATGACTGTGCGTTTGCTGGGGGAGAAGAACACAAGCAGCCTCCTGAGGATAGTTAGGAGCTCAGCCTAGAGGATGCTTGGATAGAACAGTGTTTTCTAACCCAAAACTCTTTCAAAAATATTTTCTTTTATAGAGCAAAGAGAAGACAGATTACATACTGTGTACACTTCAGGAAATATTTAGGAAAAAAAAAAAAGGCAAAAAAGAAAAACAAGAAAAACAATTCACCAGGAAAACCCAGGCTCATGACCATCGATTCCTGATCCAGGTGGGACCATAATCTGCAAAGGATGCCTAGGAGATACTCGTGGTGCAAAGATGAAAACTGTAATATGACCATAAATTACATTTCTTGAATTGCAAAATTACTAGCCCTGGGATAGTTGTGAACTAGTTCGTACGTTGCAGATAATAGCATCTCGGTGCTCTGATGCTCCTGAGTGGCAAAATGCCCCAGAGTGCACCATCCCTTTTTAAGTGAAAGGTCTTATTATACAAAGCAATCAAAACTTACTCTCTTGCAATTAAAATAGTTTATTTTAAATGGAATAGACACAGAACTATAGGAGCAGGTTGTCTTTTGTTTGGGTTTTTTTTTTTTTCTCCTCTTCCTTGAATATCTGTAACTTCTGTTTTCTTTTGATAAAAGTGATTGTGATGAACATGCATTATACAACCATATATGTCACACCATAGCTCTGCCTTCTGAATGTAGAGCATTATATTTGAAGATGATCCTAATCATGAGATGAAATATTCATAACATATTCTTCGGTATTGTCATGTTCAAGTTGTCTGAATTGCTGGGAAAATAAATGTCATATCTATATAGAACTGCAATGGCTTTTCTCTTTCTTGATCACAAAGATAAGTAAGATAGACCCACGGAAAGACTGATAGAACTTCCACTATAAAAGATTGGAGAATATGAACTAATCCATCTCTACATTATTTGTTGAAATGCTATATAGTGAGGCATTTCTTTCCTTTCCTGTTGTTTTACTTTTCCTGGTTTTCCATTCTTTTCATGTACTTCTAATACATTAAATAGAATGTTATGGATTGAAAAATAAAGGTCTCTGTTATGGATGAATTATTTTTTTCCATCAAGTTGTCTGAAGGTTAGACAGTCAACACCTACAAATTACACAGATGTGTCATATTCCTAAATGAATTGTATTATGCCAGCACACCTATGAATACTAAAAGAGATCTGCCACAAATCTGGTATAAAATGCACCCTTCTAATTCATCTAGGAGTACATGGAATAAAAGAACATTCTGGCACTCTTAAAAAACCCAACATGTTGTGGGGGATACTCTTTAGCAGTTAGTTGCTTTGGTCTTTATTATTTAGCTCTCCTTATCATTTAGCTGTCCTCATTATTTCAGTTCTCTTTCCAAACACGCAGGTAAAGGAGTCAATATGCATTGGTAACACTATCGTACCACTTTCTTATTAAAAGCCATCTCCATGTGTGCTCTGTGAAACAAAGTGAAGGAGGAACATCCTGGCAAGAGCAGGGAAGACTCTGCAGCCCAGCTGGAAGGCAACTGTTGCCTCACCATGTAATGCTAGATGTCTGCTTCTAAAAGGTCCTCTTAAAATACACTCCCCTATCGGGTTCTGTGAATGATGTGGTGGGAAGAAGAGCATTAGATGCCATTTTATAGCAGCAACAAACAACACCACACTGTGCAAAGGAATCAGCTCTGGAAGTGTTGATTGAGGAGTTAAGGCATCTGGTGGCATGGTGATTGGCCACGACTGCAGTGGAGATGAAAGGAAGAGAGTGGCTTAGTAGTTCCAAGAGCCATTTTCCTACCAGCCTGGTGGTGTAACACTAACACCAAGGACATTGGAAGTGGTGGAGAGAGGGGGAATCCTGAAATGTGAGAGCTAGTAAGCGCAGAACTTCTGATGGTCTGGGGAGATAAAGCAAAGAATAAATTGAAGAAAAAGATCTTAGGGGTGTTTTCTGGGACAAGTGAGTACCAGAGCATTTGAAAGCAGAGGACTTTTAAGGGTGTTTGAAGGAGTTTTAGAAATTGACCAAGCAGAGTAAGACCAGAGAAATGTAAATATAGGTCTTAACAATGACAGGACAAGGGGCAATGGGTTTAAACTGGAAGAGGGGAGATTTAAACTGGATGTTAGGAGGAAGTTGTTTGCAGTGAGGGTGGTGAGGCACTGGCACAGGTTGCCCAGGGAGGTTGTGGTTGCTCCCTCCCTGGAGGTGTTCGAGGCCAGGTTGGAGGAGGCCTTGAGTGACCTGTACTAGTGGGAGGTGTCCCTGCCTGTGGCAGGGGGTTGGAACTAGATAACCCTTGAGGTCCCTTCCAACCTTACCATTCTATGATTCTATAAAACTGTTATTCAGTGTGTAGCATAGCCGGGCCCAGACCTTTAAGCGCTACCATGACACAAACAATAAGTGGCAATAACAGGTTACCATAGAACTCACCATACCATAAAATGCTCATCTTAAAAACACACAATGCCATTATAACTGTGATTTCTTTTCATATGTAATTATTTCAGAACTACACACATTTATTTAATAATCTTATGTGAGCTTCACTTGTTAATTTTGTATTTAGCATACTGCAAAGCACCCTATTACTTCATAATTATTAGTGAAAACCAACCTACAGACTCACAAATTGTAATTTCCTGGTGGATCCAGTGAAAAGCAGATTCTATTTTCAACATTAAGCTCCAATGGCAGTGCAATAGTAAAATAATTAGAATGTATACATGAAAGCTGAAATTAAACGATGCCCAGTGGGCCAGTGCTAATGCATATGGTAGTATAGCAGAAATACATAAAGAAAGATTATACACTAGATAGTCCAAAGAGATTCTAGTCAATCTACCATGAACAAGAACTGTAATTGCTGGAAACCACAGTAAAACGTTCACCTAGTCAGAGGTCACTTTGTAGCAGGAAGAGGACGAAGATAATGAAGTGCGGTCCAATGACAGAACCCACCCTGCGGGGCTTCGATTAGGGCACCTGCTAATTCTTTAATCTTTAGTTGTGCATGTTCAAGGTGCATGCTCTGCCAAGACAATTCCAAGTTGCATTGTCTTCTGTGCGAATGTGTGAATCAATATTAGTGATTGAGTAAGACAAGCTCATCTGTTCACTCTGTCTTGAAACATGACTTATGTGGTGAGACCACATCTAGTGGGAGGGCAACTGAAATGCTTATAGTCAAAAGAGTGAGGGCTTGCCAAACAAGTTTTCTGATCTGTAACAAAAGCATCTGGACAAGTGTTAGTGCTAAAGCTGTCATTTAATTTGGGATCAAAGAGGTCTGCATTTACCACAGCTTCTGCTGTTCCATTTGCCTCAACTGAGTTGTTAAGTGAAAATCACCTGTGTCCATATGTCTCTTTCTGGTGAGGCCATGGAGGCAACTGTTCTGGGATTTAAGAGAAACAGTTCTAGATGGCTGCAGGCTTCTGCTCACACATTTCAAGGAGAAAGGAGGTTGTAATGCAAGGCTTTAAGTTAGTGGGCTTGTGTCCGAAGTTTATGAAGATGGTATTTCCTACTCAAACTGGCTTCTATTCAACTGTATTTATTTCAGCACTCCATATTCTACAGACAAGTATGCAAGCATGCAGAGTAAAGGCTTAGGAGGCCTCTGGACTGATCCTGTACTGCTTTGGGTTCTTAGATTTTGAAGGAAAACACTTTTTTCTCTCTTGACTGATGGACACTGCTTTCATTTTACTTTGCTAAATCCAAGTGGTACCCTGATTTACATACAGAGAGCATAAAGGCATTCCTCTAATGCCAAAGAGAGGAAAGAGTCAAACTTAGAAACTGAGAGTGCAGGGCAAAAGAAGAATTACAAAAATTCATTAGGTGTGGAAGATTAAAAGTTAGCACAGGATATGAAACTCTCAGTCATTTTATATTTGTCAGCATCTATTTGCCCATTCTATTTGCATCTGTAAGGTCATCCACTTGAATCATGGCACATGGAAGAATCTGTCCTCTGAAGGCATGCTTTCTACTACTGATGCTGCTGTAGTTTCTTTTTTTTTTTAACTTGGAAAAGAAGACATGACTGATGACTGTGAATTAAATGTAACCCAGTGAGTTGTCAGTGACAGATATGCATTACGTGCACTAGTACTAGTCCAGATGTCATTGCCACACTCTAGTATTTCCCCTTTAGCACCTTATAGCCCATAGTTAAGGTTTAACTTTCTTTTTAACACTTTCATATCCCAAAGACCCACATAATAAAGTGACTTCTTTGTATAACAGTCATTTGAGAAGAAAGAGGGTGCAGGGACACATGCCCATAAATATGCAATAATTGGGGGGGAAGGAATACTATTTCTCAATAAATGGAAACAGTAATTTTGATGAGCATAACAAAACAAGAGGAGAATGCCACCTCCCAAGACATGATAGATTACCATTTGTTTTCTTTTCTAAATGTTTATGTGGAGAAAATAGAAGAGTAATCTATAGCCAAAAGCACTACGCTCTGGCTGCATCCACTTCTGCTCTAGCAGCTTCTTTTTTACCCAGTCCCTTGATTCTATAGTATTAACCCCTATGTTTCTCAGCTTGCACACTGCATTTTAACAACATGACTCCCACTGACTTTAATGAATCTTGATGTTGGAGATGTTGGAGATTATGTAGTTGACTGATGGCTGTAGTCTACATGTACGGTATGCAGTCACAGATCATTACACTGCCTTGTCTCTCTTGTGAGCTATAAGCAGTAGCTATAGTCTCTAGGCAATCAACTTAATTTGCAATGGGTTTAACATAAAATATCATGAAACTGTAAAGGGAGCATTTTGCTTTCCCACCCCATGCTGAAAGGAGAAGGTTTGCTTTGATATTATCTGATCAGAATAAGGCTACCTTCCCTCAAGGAAAATGGTACTCCTTGTTTTCATTTTTAAAAAGCTGAACTTTTTGTCAACTCAGCTCTGTAAGCTGCCAGCAAATTCCTCTCTTTGTGAGTGCCTGTCAGGTTAAAAGCTTTCAGTTTCAGTCCAGTCCACTACAGACTGGCGACATCTTTGGAGAAAGTGCATTACAGTTGTATAGGTCTTCGGACTTTCCTGTCAAAAATGGATAGCAAACTGATGTCAAACGCTTTGTGTGCCTGCCTCCACCAGCACCTTGGAGAATAATGGAGCACATTTGGAAAAGAACCCTGTGTTTTGCAGACAAAAAAAAAATCCTGGCAAGTGTGACTCTCCTGGGCCTCTGGGGGAGCACCGTGCAAAAGTGATCATCCTTCATGTGATCTAATTTTTTTCTACTATGGTCTTGAAAAGAAAGTTTGGCTGGCAATAGTACTGTTCTCTTGTCATATTTGTTCTCCAAGGAAAGAGTTTCTGACAAGAAAGGCAAAGTTGCAAGTAATGAATGAGGGTTGAAGTCATTTGGGGTTGGTGCAATAAATGCATAGGATGAAGCCAGAACAAGTGTCCTGCTTGATCTTGACACTTTTACCTTGACACAGCCTAGTTACTTCAGTAAAGCCTCTGCAGACTTGTATGGTGTTGCTAGATCAAAGAATTTTTTTTTTTGCCTTTCTTTTTGTCCAATTTTTCTCAGATAAATCATCATCTTTGGCAGAGATTTTACAAGATAGTGTAGTTGAAATTAACTTCACCAGGAAGTGAAACCTGCAGTGTAATAAGAAGCATGGGAGGGGAATGTGTGTGTGAATCAATAGTAGCAACTTATCCCACCTGGAGTCCTGTGTGCAGTTCTGGAGCCCTCAGCACAGGAAGGACATGGAACTGTTGGAGCAGGTCCAGAAGAGGCCACCAAGATGCTCAGAGGGCTGCAGCAGCTCTGCTATGAGGACAGGTTACAAGAGTTGGGGCTCTGCAGCCTGGAGAAGAGAAGGCTTCCAAGAGACCTGATAATAGCCTTCCAGGATCTGAAGGGGGCCTACAGGAAGGCTGGGGAGGGACTACTGACAAGGTCTTGGAATGCCAGGACAAGGGGCAATGGGTTTGAAGTGGCAGAGGGAAGATTTAGACTGGATGTTAAGAGGAAGTTGTTTGCAGTGAGGATGGTGAGACACTGGAACAGGTTGCCCAGGGAGGTTGTGGCTGCTCCCTCCCTGGAGGTGTTGAAGGCCAGATTGGATGAGTCCTTGAGTGACCTGTGCTAGTGGGAGGTGTCCCTGCCTATGGCAGGGGGTTGGAACTAGATGATCCTTGAGGTCCCTTCCAACCTTATGATTCTATGATTCTCTAATTTTTAAGTAAGTATTGTAATGAAATTAGCAAATCAGTGCTATGATAGATCAGAAGTATGTTTCTCATGTATGAAACAAAGATATTTTAATTGGAACGTCTTTAGAATGCATTGCAAGAAGGATATAACTTTGGTTTCAGCCAGTGAAATGCTACCAAAATCATCCAAAATGCATTTAACATGAATGGATGTGTTATTACTGAACATGATACAGAGATCTGCAGGAAAGGAGTAATAAAGTAACAAAATTCTTAGCTGTTTGTAATGTAAGGCAGCAGAAAGGCAGTAGATACATATATGCTCATATCCTCAATGCACCTAAAATGTTAATTCATCTGGTTTGTATATAAATGAGTAATGATTATAATAAGCTGCTAATGAAAATGTGATTAAACTTTGTTCATGTAAATAGTATTATGTAGATAATTGGGTGTTATTTAATCATTAACACCCAGGCATTCACCAAAAAAAAAAAAAAAGAAGAAATAAAGAAGGTAAACAACTGCAGACATGTATAGGTATGGTTTATATATGTCCATCCTGGGCCTGTTTTAGAGTATCATTCAGTCATTAGAGTGCCCCAGACAGCACTAAGAGAGGTAGCTGCAACTACACACACTAAAAATTGGGTATAATGCACAGTGTAAGGAATTGAAGTTCACACCAAGTCTGGGATGGAACTGAATTCATCTCTTTGAGCTGTCTGGAGCTCTGGACTTCTTAAGAACCTTTCAGTCAGGGAAATGCCTAGAAATGTTTGGGAAATCTATTTATGTTTATAAATCTATCCACTCAATCTATCTCACACAGCATAATCTTTTTCAGCTGTTCTAAATATTGTCATGTTTAAAATTACTAAAGAAACAGAAGAAGTCGTCTTACCAGTAAGGGTAAGTAGCTGTTGAGATTGATCATGAGCTTGTTAAGAAATTGATTAGGAAATGAGTGAGACTGTTTTATCCAATACCCTACACAACATGGAACTTCCCTGGATTGCTTTTAGGGAGAAAATAGTAATAGTTGAAAGAAAAGACTGAGACAGCAACCTTGACTTTAGGATTATCTGGAAAATCTTTTAAGTTGGTGTAAATGTGTGCTTGGGTCAATTTACCTGCAGCCCAGATTTGCCTTTGTGGGCATCACTGCTGTTTCATCATTTGCTGCTGGAGTTTCAGGGAAGTGCTTCAGTCATTTTGCTGCCTTCAGCACTGCCTTTGGCCAGTATTCTGTTTTGTCTATGCAGAAGTCTACAGCATGCTCTGAAGAAACCTTCCAGTACAGGAAGCAGAGCCAGGGCTTCCTTTTAAACCTCAGTTACTGTGGGCTTTGCAAGAGGTCATTTTGCCTCCTCTGGAGGTATTATGTCACAGCTCCAGACTGTACAAATATCTTAGTGCCTTAAAGCTGGTGCTTGCTTATAATTTTATTTATTCTTTCAAGTATTCATTTCAGGTTTTCCTAAAAGTCCCACCCTGCAATGCTGTGGCCTGTCCAAAGGGTTCAGCGGTATTGGGACACATGCAGAACCTGAAAACTTACTGAAGATTTCTTTGTGTCTGCCAGCCTGGGCATTTTCTCCTTGTTTCATACTTATCACAGGCCTGAGAAAGAACAACAGAATGCATGTGGGAAAAGACAAACTCAGCTCTTCTCACCTTAGCTTGTCTGTTTCCAGTTTAACATTCCATTGTTAGCATTTGCTAAGAAGTTGCTTCAGTTTGACTTCATGGACAGAGACTGCATCAAGAACCCCTTCTTCTATGACAGTTACATCGTAAGCTATGCTCTTTAGATGCAAAAGCCCATTTGCAGTCCATGTCAGGCCTAGCTTGATGGCCATATGCCCAAAAGAGCTGCCAATGGCTATGGCAAAGATTGTCAAGAAGCTAGATGGCTGACTAGCTTAACATGCCAGAATCCCTTCTTGGCATCACAAGCAGTCTAACCACGAATAAATCACAGTGACCTGTCTCCAATAAGTGGCAATGGATACTGACTTCTTCCAAGCCCTCTGCTCAGTGGTTTTGGCTCAGAGCTGATCCTTGGTTTACCTGAAGACTTTCTAACTACTTTTTGGCTGCTGATTCACACTGTGCTAATTTCAATGAGCATAATAATACCTCTTGTTTGCAGCCTTGTCAGCTCTTCCTTCAGCAATCTCATTGCATCTAGTGGTACTTTGCATTTCAGTAGTTCTCCCAGCTGCAAAGAAAGACACATTTCTACTCCAACTCTGCCCTCAGGGTGTCCAGTCCTTAGATTTAAATTCTTCACAGACCCCAAGACAAATGCTCTGCTTTTCTCTGGATATTTAAGTTTGTCCTGTGATGAGCTGTGTAATTTGCTCTGCCTTGATGGTCAGCAGCCACTGGTGCCCCTTTATGTCAGTAGCTACAGATTTCAAGCAATAGTGCTGCTTGTTTCAGGAGTTCTCTTACTGGCAGCATGCAGGTGTTTAGTAGTCTTAGGAAGACTTTTCTAAATATCCTCAGTCTTTTATCATATCTGGCATTGGTACTTACACGTGGTGCTGGAGCTCTGTTCCGCTGGAGTATTGCGCAGGAATAGGCTGGCAATCATTTGGTAAGCCTAACAATATGGCAGCTTTCAGTCAGCAGCTTTCTTCTGCAGTGTATTTATATATTTGGATCAGGACATATATTTGTCTTTGCAGACAGCCTTCTCAGTATTGGAAATCGTTGTTCTCAGTCACTGCCCGTACTGCCATTTTCATTTGCTCTGGTAACAGTGAGATTAGGACATAATCTTTTTTTTTTTTTTTCCCCCTCTCACTTCTCTTGCACAACTGCTTATAAAGCCAAGTGCTTTCATTTGATTACTCTGAGCTGCTGTACTGACAATTTATGCTGCTTTTAGACCCTTGCATGCTATAACCTCTGTCTTTTTTTCTTTTGATGCTATTTGAGCCTGTGTGGTTGTCCTGTGCAACCAGCTGTCACTGCTTTGGTGCTGGGTACTTCATCAGTCCATACTCTTTGCAGAAAGCCCTATTTATTCTCCCACAGCTGTCTCCCAAGGACTCAGCCTGAAAAAGGAGAATCTGTTTTTTCCCCCTCAGAGACATGAGTGTCTCCCAGTCACAGAACTAGTCCCCAGCTCTGCTACATGGATGTCTTCCTTAAGGTTTCTCAGGCTCATGTTAAAAAAGTACTTCTCCAACACCACCCCACATAGGAAATATATTATCTACCAAAATTTACCACTGGTTCCCATTAGATATATATTTGAAGTGAGACAGTTATTCCAGCATGCTGACCTTTGGGTAGAGACTCAATTCTAACTTCTGAAATCCTCATTCTTGTGCACAAGGCTTTGTAGAAGGCAGCGATCTTGTGGGAGGATATTTCTAGTGCTCTTTTCCTGTTGCCTCCTTGGTTTGCTTTTTGACTGATGTGCCTACAAAGCAGATAATTTCTCACTGTAAAACTCAGTGGCCTGAGTGCTAACGACTTGTCTTATGTCCTGTCTGCTGAGTCAAAACATGAGAGGTTTTCCTGCCTCACCATAAGAACACAGAGATGCTGCAAACATAGCTTTGCTGTGACACACTCACAATTGCTCACACCAACTGCCTTAAGTCTTTCCTTCCAGGACCATGACATTCACCACAAGCAGATGCCAACAAGACTTTTTTCTGTAATGCTACTCTAGATATAGCTATCTTCATTGGGAAGGGAGTAACACAGAGCTGTTTTGCCAAAAAGTCAGCAGTATTAAAATGTAAGTAGCAGAGTGAAGACAGCAGCATTTTCTTTTACAACTCTAGCTTTGATAAATTGAGATGAAAACAGACTTGTTTTAGTTACACTCCCGTGGAGGTCACAGTCTGTGCATATTTGCGTCTATCAGCTTGTATCTTTCCGCTAATAACTTCTGACCCTCATTAGTTGGTTGCAGCCAAATTTGACTGAAGGGTACCTTTACCCTTCTTTCTCTAAAAGAATTAAATCTGCAATGTATTCATAATTAATTAATATAATTAGCTATAATTATTGAAATAAAGATGTAAGTTCTATGAAAACATAGAACCAAAGAAAAAAATCCCACGCAAGTGTTCCCCATATGGGAAAGAAAATCTGCCATGTGAGCATATATATAGAATCAGTCAGGGTTGGTAGGGACCACAAGGATCATCTAGTTCCAACCCCTCTGCCATGGACAGGGACACCCTACCCTAGATCAGGCTGGCCAGAGCCTCATTCAGCCTGGTCTTAAACACCTCCAGGGATGAGGCTTCCACCACCTCCCTGGGCAACCCCTGCCAGGGTCTCACCCGTCTCATGCTGAACAACTTCTTCTTCATATCCAGTCTGAATCTTCCCACCTCCAGCTTTGCTCCATTCCCTGTAGTCCTGTCACTACCTGATAGCCTAAAAAGTCCCTCCTCAGCTTTTTTGTAGCCCACCCCAGATACTGAAATGCCACAATAAGGTCACCTGGGAGCCTTCTCCTCTCCAGACTGAACAGCCCCAACTTCCTCAGTCTCCCCTCACAGTAGAGGTGCTCCAACCCTTTGATCATCCTCATGGCCCTTCTCTGGACACACTCCAGTATCTCCACATCACTCTTGTCCCACGGGCTCCAGAACTGAATGCAGTACTCCAGCTGGGATCTCACCAGACCAGAGTAGAGGGGTAGAATGACCTCCCTCAACCTGTTGGCCACTCTTTTCCTGGCGCAGCCCAGGACACCTGGTTGGCTTTCTGGGTTGCAATTGCACACTGTTGGCTCATATGCTTTACATGTTTTAGACACTGATACATCTACATGATAGAAATAACTTTTATTTATATATATATATAAAATTCATATACATATATATATATATATACACACACACACACAAAAAAAAAAAGCAAGATGAAAGCTGCTGGGAAAACTGGATTCCTTGGTTCCACAACTCCCACGAGTATTTAAATATTGCCCTCTTCATTTCCGTGCACTTTCCAGGTTTATCTACATGAGGGAGTTGCAGATTGCTTGGACAAGTTAACATGTTAGTGATAATACACAGCTGCTAATGATGTAGAAGAGACAAGTGCCACCATCAGAGCACGTAAAGCCTAGTTGCTGATACAGCCAGAGGACTGCTGTATTATGTCCAGAGTCTCCAGTCCAGTTTACAGCATCTGACAGGGTATTCATGTTGTGTGGTTGCCTAACAGAGAGTAGATGGGATCTCCTTTTCACTGCTCCTACACTCCTATTCCCACTGACTGTGACTAACTGACACAAAATCAAAGGGGTTTTTTTAATGCCAAAGACTTTTTGTCTACTCGGGCTGTTAAACCACGCTTAACATCGGTGTAACTTGACTCATCATTTAACAAGGTGCTGTCCTCCAGAAGAAGCCGTTTTCCTCCTAGCTTGTCGATGGCTAATCACCCTAAGTAACCCATCTCACATAAAACCAGAGGGTAAATAGAACCTATTTAACACAAAGCAACTCAACAAATATTTGATGATGAGATACCCACCGTATAGTTTGAAGGATGAGACTTGGCCAAAACAGCTACAAACACAGGCCACATATTTCACACCTGCATAGCTGCTGAATTTGCTTTGATTTTCCATTCCTTGCCTCAGAATAACAGACTGGAGTTTAACCTTCATCATACGATTATGTCTGTACTTCTCATGGTAATTAAGTGACCTTCCAGAACAGTGAACAAAACTTTCAGGTTGAGAGATTAGTTCTGAGAGGTGTGAACTGTTCTGTTCATCCCAATCGATGTTAACTCTGAAACCTTATAGATAGCTTACACTTCAGGCTCATTAACTGTTTCGCTGCTGATCACTTTGAATGGAAAAGCACCCTCATGCAATTATGATTCAAAGCTGGCTTGTCCCTAATGACCGAGTCTGCCAGAGCCACCAGTCCCCTCTAGTTATCCACACCATCTATCACACAGTACTTCGGAATTTACACCACGCCGAAGACCAAAGCCAAAAAAGCCCAGAGAAAAAACAGGTAATAAAATTAAATTCCATAGTCAGATAAAGCAGGAGCCTCCGTCCTGGTGTTATTATTCTCATTCCTACTCATGTGAGGAAATACCTTTCCTAAATGTAAAGAAAGCTGGTGCAGAGTTTCTAAGCTGACTACGCAGAAAGGCTGCGGCAGGACACGTGTGCGGCTGCAAAAAGCCTATCTTCAGCTCTCGTCTTAGCCAAGCAGATCAGCACCAAGATTCAGCCAAATGACTTTTACGCTTAATTCCTATTTGCAGCTCTTCCGAAATGCTAAAAGGTGACTTGGTTCCCCATATTGCTGGTGCTGAGCATGTTTAATTCTTGGAAACACTCAGCGCTTGGTAGCAGCAGTTCTCCTGCCTGCCACTTTTTATGCCTCCTGTATAAGGGCTTGTCTCCGCTTGTAAGTTATGCAAGGATCGAGTCGCAGAGGAATGCGGAGCATCTGAAATAGCTCCTCGTATAACCCCTCTTACTCAGTAACACTTTGCCACTGCAGATTAAACGAGCTCCAGAGCTATTTCTCAGCAGCGCTGCAGCGCCCACCTCTTACCCAGCCGAAGCCTTGCCTCGGACCCGTTCCGTTTGGAGGGGCTCGGCTCACCCTCACCCCAACCAAATTAAGGGGTGTTTGCAGACAAACGACTTGACGCTAACCGCACAAACATTCCTCCAGGGTTAAAGAAGAGTGTGGTGCTTGTGGTTGTGATAAGGTCAGGTCTAGCTAGTTTTCAGGTGGAAAGAACTGGATGGGACAAGCTCGCTGCTATCTAAGCCCTGGTTTATGAAATGCCTGCTGGCACGGCTGGAGCTAGTCAGCATTGTATAGTTCCTGCATCACCAGGGACTTTACAATCTGTCTTAGTCTATTTGTGTGCTAACAATAACTCTAGCTGCTAGTTCCACGAGTTCTGGTCTTTGCAGGAAACAGTGAACTGTGCTCCAAAATCGGTATGTACAAAATAGTGTAAGGGAAGGCAATGAAAGAGGGTTACACACACAAAAAAATTGACAAAAGACTGTATGAGATTAATAAAACTTAACTGGTTTCCAAATAGAGAGAAGTAAAATTATTAAAATAAAACTTAACTGAAAGGAGTTTTTAAAAACACTTCCATATTTCATATCTGTTGGAAGGTTGTAATTGATGACAAGGCTGTAGCTTGTTATTTTCATCTCATTTTCACACTTTTGGCTTTCCATCTCTTTCCATCAGCCTGGTGAAAGCTTATTAAACCTTTATTTGAATTTTTGTATCTATTTCTACCTAAACCTTTACAACGGCTCACATAAAAGTAATGTTTTAAAATCCATATATGAAAGGTAGTGTAGTAGCCCAAGTTTTAGGAATGCATTTTGATTTTATCAAGCCTTGCTAAGCAAATGATTAGGAAATAAAGTGTTATTTCTCCCTTGAATATTTAGATGGAGTGAATGTGTTTCGTGGCTTCTGTGGTAGCAGCAGGGCTCTCTTGTCTCTCCACCCTGAGAAACCTGCTTTCATGTAGACATTTTGCTGTGAGGAAGAGGTTGAAGCAGTGTGGTTTGTCTGCAGGAACAAGGTTGGCTTAGACAAAGGCCATTTTTTTGTCCATTTTTTCCTTGGTTTAGTGCTTCACGTGCTGAATATGCCAAAATACCTGGGTGTTGCTGAGACCAAGAGTCCTTGAAAGTGTTTCTCTGTTAAAGAAAAATGTCTTTGTTTCTTCAGCTTTTTTTCCTAAAGTCTTGACAATGTCAGCAGTGATTAACTCAGACCACCATTTTTCTCGGGCACAGCAATGATGTGCTTTGGAAAAATTCATATTCCCTGGCACATTCGACTGACTAACGAAAAGCCTTCCAAGTCCCATTATCTAAAGCCAGTCATTTGGGATGGTGAACTGGGTGAGATGCCAGTTACTTGGAGTGGCCACTGCACTGACTTCCAGTACCTCTTGATTTCTAAGAGTCTGAGGAGTTTTCAATATTAACGAGACCCACGGTTTGTGGTGAAAAGGTCTGCAAAAGGTCTGTCTCTACTTTTCTTCACAGTCCTTTGGGAACTGTAGATTTACATTCACTTTTTTTATTATTTATTTTTTTTAAATTCCCCTCCCCTCACTTGGGTTGCTGTTCTGATAGGTTTACAAACCTCTTATTTGGCATGAAGAAGTTCTTTACCGTGAGGGTGATGAGACCCTGGAAGGGGTTGCCCAGGGAGGTGGTGGAAACCTCATCTCTGGAAGTTTTTAAGGCCAGGCTGGATGGGGCTCTGAGCAGACTGATCAAGTGTGAGGTGTCCTTGCCCATGGCAAGAGGGTAGGAACTAGATGATCCTTGTGGTCCCTTCCAGCCCTATCATTTCTAGGATTCTATGTTTGGCCACTATATCAAACAAGCCTTGCTTGCTCCATAATAGCTGCATAACATTCCAGCTCTGGACAGGCTGAAAACATAGCATGGCTACCTTTATGTGTGACATTATCTGGTGGCTTCAGCAAATTAGTTACAGAGCTCTTCAGAGGCAAATGGGCTGTCATACCAAAAGGGTATACACCAGCATCTGGTTTTGTGACTTTCTTACAAGTTGTCTAATATTTCATCAGTTTCTTTTTAGCCCCTGCCCTTAAACTGGCATAGAAGTAGCCTGGTTGATGCTGGCTGTCACTTCTAAATTGCTTCGAGGTCAAGATTCTTGTGTTCTCTGCTCTGTAAGGTTGTTCTGGATAGAAAAATCTACTAACTACATATTGATCACTTTCTCACAGTATTCATCCAAAATCCAGCACTGTGAAACTTCAGCAGCAAGCACCAGAGATCCAAAAAGCTGGCAGTGGAGTTGTGCAGAGTGCTGTGCACCGAGTTATTTTCCACACAGACTTTCACAACTTTGAAAAAGAGATTAACATCTCCCCCATTTAAGAGCAATTGGCAATAATTCCTTTTCACACCAGATACATCTGCATGGCTTTGCTCTTTGCTCTAACTGTCACAAGTTTAGGAGATGACACTTCTGACTTTGATTTTTTAATTTAAGTTCTCCCAGGGTATTTACCAAGTGGTACTGGCTTTTAGGGGTGTTGTGTTTGGTTGGTTTTGGGGTTTTTGTGGGGTTTTTTGGTTGGTTGTTTGGGTTTTGGGGTTTTTTTGGGTTTTGGTTGGTTGGTTTGGTTTGGGGGGGGAAAGTTTGTGGTTTTTTTTTTTTTTCCAAGAGAGATTTTCAAAGAAGTGGAAATAAAGATCTGAAATGAAATGAATGGCTAGTAGAATGTGTCCCTGCCCATGGCAGGGGTTGGCACTGCATGAGTTTTAAGGTCCCTTCCAACCCAGCCCATCCTATCAGTCTCTGATGCTGATGGACAGTCTGCACCTCTCTGCAGAGGGCAAGCACAGGAGCTGCTCCCATCTGCCCCAGCACCCCACAGCCCCTGGCACAGGGCAGAGAATGCAGCTGTGGTGGGGGAGGGCTCAGAGAAGAGCCAGTCCTGGGAAATCTGCTTCTGAGCAGGAGTCAGGAGAAAAAAGGGAAAAACCCTTTTTTTCAAAGGGTTTGGTTGGTTTTGGGGTTTTTGTGGGGTTTTTTGGTTGGTTGTTTGGGTTTTGGGGTTTTTTTGGGTTTTGGTTGGTTGGTTTGGTTTGGGGGGGGAAAGTTTGTGGTTTTTTTTTTTTTTCCAAGAGAGATTTTCAAAGAAGTGGAAATAAAGATCTAAAATGAAGTGGTTACATTTTCCAGAAGTCTACAATATTGAGCCTGGTTGAAAAAAATCCAAGTCACTATTAAACCCCCAAATATTAGACAACTGTGCTTTGAGCTAAACACTTTTCTGTAGTAATGACACTTGCATTTGAAATGTTAGATTGCTAAAAATTAATACAATCCCTGCAGTAATAAGGGAATTTAGGTGCTGCTTAAATCATAGCTATTGCTGTCTCACAACTTCATACAGAATCACAGAGGGAATTTTTGAGGTGGGGAGACACTTCTGAAGATAATCTAGTCCAAGTCTCTTCTCAGATCAGGATCAGGTGGAACAGGCTTCTCAGGGCTCTGCCTATCTGTGGTTTGAATATTTTTAGGAGTGTAGATTCCACCACCTCTCTAGGAAACTACTTCTGTTGTTTGATCACCCTTACAATAAAAAGATTTTTTTCCCCCCTCCTTGTGTTTCTCTGGACACATCAGGCCCCGTGCACAGTTGGTTTAAATCTTCACCTAACTGATCCTCTTTTACTAAGGGTAAGTCTTCCTTGCTCCAGACATTCTGCCTCTTGTCTCAGGGACTGAGTATTGCTGAAGACAGAGGAAGGTAGACACCAAGTACCTCAGCCTCCTCGCTATCCCATCAGCAGGTCCTACTCAGCAGAGGCTACATACTCCCTCACACTCCTTTTGCAGATGACAGACCTGTAGAAACCTTTTTTTGTTGCTTTTTCATAGCCCTTGCTGGGTTCAACTCCAAGTGGGCATCTCTGCTTAATTCCCTCAAGGGAGCTGCAGTGCCTGGGTTGTATATCTGCTCTTTGTGAGACTTAATCAGCCATTTTAAGACTACCCTTAAAACTCCCATGGCATGCTGCTTCCAGGTACAGGGGCAAAAGACCATGAATTCTTCTTAAAAAGGTGGAAACAGGTCTCTACATTATTTGAGGGAGCTGGCCACCAAAAAAAAAAAAAAAAGTGAAAACATTCTGAGGGAAGCAATGTGTCTTCCAAAGAGGATCAGGGAATTACACAATTTTGTATTAGAACCAGAATCATAGAACATTAAGATTGGAAGTGACACTAGAACAGGTTACTTAAGGCCTCGTCCAACCTGGCCTTGAACACCTCCAGGGAGGGCAGCCACAGCTTCCCTGGGCAACCTGTGCCAGTGTCTCACCACCCTCACTGGAAAGAGTTTCCTCCTAACATGCAGTTTCAATCTCCCCTCTGCCAGTTTAAACCCATTGCCCCTTGTCCTGTCATTGCAAAGATAGTGAGAGCATGCAGAAGTGCATTTTCTTGGAGAAGAGGTCACCTCCTTCAAAGTTGAGAGCTGAAGGTTCTCAAAAAAAGATGAATTTATTGTAAATAATATACCCTTAAATTAAGAACTTTAAATGCCAGCTTTAAGAGACTGGCAGCAAAGTGTGTTCCTTCCACTCTGTAAAGTACAGCCCTTGCAGAAGCTGCTCTGTTAAGGACTGTAACAAGAGCCTCTAACAGCATCTTACCTCTGAGGTCACTTGTTCCTTTCATCTGAAGATGCCACTCTACAAGCTTGGGAACTCCTGTGTCACAAAATAGCTGTGGGTTGGCCAGAAGCTGTAAATCACTGTTTGGAATTTGGGATGGTATCCAATATGGATGAGACCATTCCCTTTATATAAACAACTTCTTATTTTTTCCCCCTGTCCATTATGGTAGTGCTAAATATAACATACTAATGGGCTCTGAAGGCTTGCAGTGGATTTCCTCTTAAGGCTCAATATTTTTTGTATTTGAAGGGGGGAAGGGGGGAAGGGGGGAAGGG
>VWZE01001778.1:716793-755561 GCA_013396675.1 Eubucco bourcierii | reverse complement strand
GGGGAAGGATTTATCTTCTATTTGAAAGAAAAAAAATTCCCACAGAACAATGAACAACCAAAAACCAAACCACCACCCATCTGCAGAACAAAAGGACCCTCTTGATGCCGGAATTGTCATCAGTGATGACTTTGACAAAATGAGCAGTACATAATTTGCTAGCTCCCTCACGAAGCTGAAACAGATTGTGGAATAAAACACTGGAGGAGATGCATATGGGGCGAGGAGACCAGCTTTGAATAGGAACACATGCAGGTGGTCGTTTAGTAGTGGTTCTAAGAGGCAGGACATCCCTAATTTGGAGGGTCATTTGCATTTGGAAACGCTCACTGATAAATAGTGATGTATTTCCCTATAGTAAAGCAGGACTGGTACTGCCAAAGCCACAGCTATTTCTGTTCCAGGGTAACTCGAACAAACCAGACAGCCCAAGGCACAGTAGAGAGTGGTTTACACTCCAACAGGCCTGCCATTAGCGGTGGCTTTGCAGAATACAGATTAGTAAGATATGAAAAAGTGCTTTCTAAAAAATAGAAAAAACAGAGCTTCTTCACTCTCCAGTAAGAAATGATGGATTTCTTGTAGGGCAAGCACAGCAGCTGTATTGACTTAAATGCTGTGTAAAATAGGCAACCTTCAAAAATGTTTTATCACAACCTCCAATTTCGAGTACAGCCACTACTCTGAATTCTCAAATTGCTCTCTCCACTGTCAGTCACTTGACAGAAACTGCAACACACAAATATATATGCTCCTGTATCTTTCCTACTGCTCCTCTTGACTATGTGTCTGCATAGACTGTTTAAAACAAAAACTGCTTGAAGAAGTTTTGCCCTTTTGTTGAAATTTATGCTAGGTTGAGGAAGGATGATATATGAGCATTTTGATTTTCATTCCATTCATAGCACTTGCCTGTGTCAGCCAAATTAATTAAAATATTTCCTTAAGGAGTTATAAATCTACCCATCAAGAAAGATTTCTCTGAGATGCTGTTCCTGCAAAAACCTTTTCTTTCTATGAATTTGAAGCCACTCGTTAGATGTTCTGATTGCCTTCAACACCAAAGAAATTAAATGACATGGTAAGATTTTTTGGGATCCTGGACATTCTTCCAGCTTGGGCAGAGGATGGTATCAGAAGACCTCACTTCTGACTAGGACCTTCAGATATTAGTGTGCTATAAATAACTACTGATGATGTCAGCTTGGGGGCACTTAGCATGCTGCTCCTTCAACAATAGTTCTGTAATCTCAACCTTTAACATATTACCTCTAGAAGAATGTAACTTCCTCTGGAAGCCTCATTTCCATTTAACCAGCCTTGTCCTTTTTCCTTATATACTCCCTTTGACATGTGTGAAGGAACTGTGATCCAATACCCCAATGAAATCTTGCTCAGAGTCATTAATTACCTTTGATCAGACCCATTCCTCCGTACCTTGGTTAATAGCGGAGATTGGGGGGAAAAAAAACAAACACAAATCATCCAGATCTGTTATCCCAGCAATTATTGAGAAACCAAAGTGACAATTTGCTTACTTGCCTGGGAGATCCAACAGTAAAGCCCTAATTTCAGTCACTTGGCAGCGGATTATACACATCGAATCTGGCAGGCACACTTCATGCAATGTCCAACCAAAAATGATCTCAGGCTTTCATGGACTAAAGCACAGGATCCTCAGGATCACTCTGCTTACTGCCTTCCCTGGGTGTCAGAGGACTCCTCCTGCTTGTTTTCTTCTTTCATTTCTTTTCCCCTCCACTTGGAGTCCATGACAGCCATGTATACACATAATCAGGAGTTAAAAAAAAATAAGAAGTGACCTCTTGAATACGTCACACATGAGACAAGAAGAGTAGAGTATCCCCTGACACTTGAGTGTTTAATAGGCCATCCTTAGAGACAATGCAAAACTACTGTAACTGAAGAAGCAAGAATATTTGGCTCTTGAGTATGACTTTTTATGCACACTATATAGTTCATAGTACACTAGGGATCTTTAAAACACAGAATGTTGGTGCACAGTAAGTTTACCTCTTTGACAAATGACTATTTTACCATGTACTCAGATAGGCAGATGAACAAAGACAGAAGAGCCACAGAGAATTCTCATTCCTTTTTTTTTCCCCCAATGTCTCCCCCTTTATTAGATCCATTCTCCATGCTCTCTTTTGGGTCACAGAATCACAGAATTAACCAGGTTGGAAAAGACCTCTAAGATTATCGAGTTCAACCTGTCTCCTAACCCTTCTAATTAACTAAACCATGTCACTAAGTGCCTCATTCAGCCTCCTCTTAAACCCCTCCAGGGATGGGGACTCCACCATCTCCCCAGGCAGCCCATTCCAGTGCCAGCAAAGAACTTCTNTAGGGCAAGCACAGCAGCTGTATTGACTTAAATGCTGTGTAAAATAGGCAACCTTCAAAAATGTTTTATCACAACCTCCAATTTCGAGTACAGCCACTACTCTGAATTCTCAAATTGCTCTCTCCACTGTCAGTCACTTGACAGAAACTGCAACACACAAATATATATGCTCCTGTATCTTTCCTACTGCTCCTCTTGACTATGTGTCTGCATAGACTGTTTAAAACAAAAACTGCTTGAAGAAGTTTTGCCCTTTTGTTGAAATTTATGCTAGGTTGAGGAAGGATGATATATGAGCATTTTGATTTTCATTCCATTCATAGCACTTGCCTGTGTCAGCCAAATTAATTAAAATATTTCCTTAAGGAGTTATAAATCTACCCATCAAGAAAGATTTCTCTGAGATGCTGTTCCTGCAAAAACCTTTTCTTTCTATGAATTTGAAGCCACTCGTTAGATGTTCTGATTGCCTTCAACACCAAAGAAATTAAATGACATGGTAAGATTTTTTGGGATCCTGGACATTCTTCCAGCTTGGGCAGAGGATGGTATCAGAAGACCTCACTTCTGACTAGGACCTTCAGATATTAGTGTGCTATAAATAACTACTGATGATGTCAGCTTGGGGGCACTTAGCATGCTGCTCCTTCAACAATAGTTCTGTAATCTCAACCTTTAACATATTACCTCTAGAAGAATGTAACTTCCTCTGGAAGCCTCATTTCCATTTAACCAGCCTTGTCCTTTTTCCTTATATACTCCCTTTGACATGTGTGAAGGAACTGTGATCCAATACCCCAATGAAATCTTGCTCAGAGTCATTAATTACCTTTGATCAGACCCATTCCTCCGTACCTTGGTTAATAGCGGAGATTGGGGGGAAAAAAAACAAACACAAATCATCCAGATCTGTTATCCCAGCAATTATTGAGAAACCAAAGTGACAATTTGCTTACTTGCCTGGGAGATCCAACAGTAAAGCCCTAATTTCAGTCACTTGGCAGCGGATTATACACATCGAATCTGGCAGGCACACTTCATGCAATGTCCAACCAAAAATGATCTCAGGCTTTCATGGACTAAAGCACAGGATCCTCAGGATCACTCTGCTTACTGCCTTCCCTGGGTGTCAGAGGACTCCTCCTGCTTGTTTTCTTCTTTCATTTCTTTTCCCCTCCACTTGGAGTCCATGACAGCCATGTATACACATAATCAGGAGTTAAAAAAAAATAAGAAGTGACCTCTTGAATACGTCACACATGAGACAAGAAGAGTAGAGTATCCCCTGACACTTGAGTGTTTAATAGGCCATCCTTAGAGACAATGCAAAACTACTGTAACTGAAGAAGCAAGAATATTTGGCTCTTGAGTATGACTTTTTATGCACACTATATAGTTCATAGTACACTAGGGATCTTTAAAACACAGAATGTTGGTGCACAGTAAGTTTACCTCTTTGACAAATGACTATTTTACCATGTACTCAGATAGGCAGATGAACAAAGACAGAAGAGCCACAGAGAATTCTCATTCCTTTTTTTTTCCCCCAATGTCTCCCCCTTTATTAGATCCATTCTCCATGCTCTCTTTTGGGTCACAGAATCACAGAATTAACCAGGTTGGAAAAGACCTCTAAGATTATCGAGTTCAACCTGTCTCCTAACCCTTCTAATTAACTAAACCATGTCACTAAGTGCCTCATTCAGCCTCCTCTTAAACACCTCCAGGGATGGGGACTCCACCATCTCCCCAGGCAGCCCATTCCAGTGCCAGCAAAGAACTTCTTCCTAAAATCCAGCCTAAACCTGCTCTGGCAGTTTGAAACTGTCCTCTTGTTCTGTCCCTGGGTGCCTGGGAGAAGAGACCAACCCCACCTGGCTACAGCTTCCCTTTCCATAGCTGTAGAGAGCGATGAGGTCTGCCCTGAGCCTCCTCTTCTGCAGGCTGCACACCCCCAGCTCCCTCAGCCTCTCCTCACAGGGCTGTGCTCCAGGCCCCTCCCCAGCCTTGGTGCCTTTCACTGGGCACCTTCCGGCACCTCAACATCTTAAAACGAAACAAACAAAAACCACAAAATGAAAACACATACACATAAACCAATATCCCAAACCAAAACAAGGCTTCCTGATTAGTGAGTCAATTCACTCTGCCATGATCAACATCATTAGATATTCTTTGGCATAACCAAGTGACAGCTCTATGGTCATCTACCTCTCCTCTACTGATCTGCACTCAGACTGAGGCAAACACCACACAGCAGTAAGTGAACTGAAGAGCTGACTACAACTGACCTGTGGGAGAGGTTTCTAGTTCATTAAACTTACAAAAACATGAAACCAGCTGAATACAGATAGGTAAGTGTTAAAAAACCCAAACCAACAAAACCAACACACAAACAAATCAGAACCCCAAATACAGAAAACAAACCATCAGTAGTGCTTCTCACAGCTCAGTTTCTTTCACAGCCAAGTGATTCACCAGGCTATACACACACAACTAAAAAAAAGTTCTCTGAAGATTATCTCATATGGAAATCATACTACACTTCATTAATTGCCCTCTCTGAGGAAAAGGGTAAAATTTGTTATAAAATCAGACCACCAGACAAAGTCCCATGCATCCATTATATAATTTACTCCTGACATAGCACATTAAAATGTGAGAAAGGAAGACCATTTTACTGTAGAGTCAGCAAAAATCTACAGAACTAAAAACCTGCTGCCTGCATACCACTAACCATCTCTACAGTGAATAACTACCCTAATGATCACACTGGCATTAATGCTTGAGGGATTTTACAGTGGTTTGTGCTTTGGCTTCAGCCTCACACAGGCACTTCTGTTGCTCCAGCAGGCATTGCAGACTTTGACATTTTGGTGAAATATTAAACACTGTTAATGCCTTTTCAACCTACAACCTGGTATGCCAAAGGCACGCCAATGGAATGAACATACTGCTCCCTCCCAAATCTGTTTGCTGATCAGGGACTCAAACACACTGGTGTAATGGTTTGGGAGTTGCCTGCCCTCCCACACTTTGTAAAAATCACCCAGACTAGACTCAGCCATCTGGAAGTTAAGGCCTGAAGCTCTATTTACAACTCAGCACAATGTACAAGCACAGATATACACTATAGACAGGAATAGTTACAGAAATAGACAAGTTAAAGGTAATACAGAAACACAATCCCCCTCCCAGAAATCAGAGTCCCCAGGAGGGGCTCCCAACCACCCTTCTACCTTCTTTCCACCCCTCTACCTTACCCCAGGGTTTGCCTTATACACAAGGTGAGCTTGGAGGATCAGGCAGGGAGGTAGGCAGGGAGGTTAGGAGTGGTTAGTTAGGTTAGTAGAGAGACCAGAAGCTCCCTGCAAGACAGAGATGAAACTCTGTGTTATCTATGTTTGTGTTCTTGTTCTCATACATCTCAGCAAGCCTATGAGCGAACTAGGCATCACCAGTGAAGCAGACATCACCACTGTTTGCTTTTCACAGCCTATAATATAATTTTCTCCATTAAAATATTCCAATTAGCCTCAAACCAGCAGAACTGGGCACAAGTTTCCAAGAGCTGGCTGGTGGTCAGTCTGTGGTTTCAGGCAAGGCAGTGAGCCAGCAACACTGCCTGGCCTGGGCTGTCCCACCAATAGCCTGTGGACCAGCATGAGTGCTGCCTTTCAGCAGTGAATAATCTCTAAACCCCAACATTGGCCACACTACTTCAGCCAGCAAGGAGAAGGATGAAACAAAAGTCTTGTCCTTTCCCCTCTTACAGACAGAAAAGCAGAGCCAATCTGTCTTGTCCCCAGATACACGGCAAGGAAATGTCAAATTCCATATTGGTCAGTGATTTCAGTGAGAAATTAGTCACCATTTTGGTTACAATCCTTGGTGTCAAAGTTCTAAGACTGCAAGATGGAATCACGAGAGGTGAGGACCTGCCCTGTCTTCTCACACAGTCCAAACCAAGACACAGCCCTGTGTCAGGAAAGGGAAACCCATTTGGTTCACTCTGTGCAATTAATTCCTGTCTGCAGTGGTGTCTGGTGAGCAGCAGTGGAATGGATTTAATGATCTCTGTCATTTTTATGAACTGCCCAAGAATGTGCTGGGTGCTTTGGCCACCCCCTGAGTTTCTAGACTCACAGCCTCTGCTGTCCTAAGGCTGTGTTTTCCCCCCTCAGGAGTAGCTCAAACAGACTGCATTCAGCTGAGTTGTTTCTTTTTTTTTTTCCATACAATGTCTGATTTTGGTGAAATTATGAATAACTACCACACAGTTTGCCCATCAGGGCAGCACACACACATTCTCCTGCTGTTTCAAATTCAGTGATCTATTTCTGTGCTAAGGTTCACACTGAGGCATCAGTATCTGACAACTGCTCAGCTCAAAGTTCATAGATCAAAATTGGATCATTTGTAGGTCTAGCTTGGAGAAAAAAATGCAGTCCAGTAACAGGGACAGCATATCCTAAGACAAAGAATATTTGTTTTCAGTGTGCTGTTTGCTGAAGGAGTTTTTATCCCAATCCATTAAAGAGCACAGCTAACAACACCGCTGTGGCTATGAACACCTTTATGCCACTGTACTTCATTACTTGTTAGCCCTTAGAGGCTCAGCAGACTAAACAAGTGCAGCTATGCTGAGGGATGAAAGGATCAGAGATCAATTTATAGGAAAAACAAACTCTCTGTACCACCTCCTTCTCAGAAGCAGGCGATTAGCTGCTGGGTAAGGCAGTCTGGGTGGGAAGCCAGCTAACATCAGCATCATGGTGCACAGCCCACTCAATACATTCCACAGACCAAGCTCAGTAGCCAAAATTCACTATTTCACAGCAGCAGGTAAAGCTCCCTTTGCTTTTGGGTAGTATAGTAGTGGCAAAGAATGCTCCTAATTATAGCATTATTTGTGTCACCAAGAAGCATGATCTGCAAAACCCTTCTTAGCTCAAGCATCTACCCCATAGACTCCCAAAGTCCACATCAGGCTTTATACAGCTTTCTTCCGCTTACTTTTAGTAGGAAGAAAAGTCCCTAAGTTCAGAGTAGTACAGGAGCTGGATGGCTCAGAACTGACCTCCTTGTTTCCACATAAACACACCTTAAACCTTTATCACGAGTTCAGAGAATTCCCTGCTTTGTAAAGATTTCAGTTTCTCAATGTTTTTCAGCAGAGATTGTTTCTGTGTAGATGCTTTCCTTGTTGTCTTCCTTAAAAAAAAAACACCAACAAAACCCTGATCTTTTCTGCTTCTACAAGATATAATTTCTTGGTTTAGAATTAAAGAATCTTCCTTGGCAATAAAGAAAAGGCAAGAGTCAGAAAAGAGAGAGGTGCCAAATGCTAGTAAGTATTCAGCTGCAGTACTCTCTGGCAACAATAAAAGTATATTTTACTTAAGAGTTCTGGGAGAAAGTTATTTTTGAAATTTCTTTTTACAGCCTGGCCTGCAGTGAAAACCTTCTGAGTTTATCACTCCAATTTTAATTTTTTTTCCAACAGTGCTGTTTCTACCTGAAATTCTTAAAAACAGCTGAGTAACAAGGTATCAAGGTTGTTCATGTTAACAGCATACATAAAAGTTCTTGAAGGAATACTTGCAAGAGATGTATCCTATTTAGCAGCTTACAGTCAGGGTGGAAAAGGAAAGCTCTGTGTTATGAACCACAGCATTGCTTATGCCCTCTCTCCTCAACTGCTACCTTCAGAAGAATAAACCATGAAAGTGTAAGAAAAAAAACCCAACACAAACCACAAACCCTTATGCTCAGAATAAATTCGTTCTTCCAATATGTCCTATTGTCCTTTGATTTCTGGAACTTGCCCAAGAAAATAACCACATAATAATAGCTCCAAATGCATTACACAAGATTCAAGGGAGTCTTATCAAAACCAATTGAAGATGTTCACAGGAGGCTTAAAATCTTAGTGCTAGTCCCATTCATTCAAAATCTTATAACACAGTTGTCATTGCGGTGTACTGGAAATCGAAGTGAGCTTTGGGCCATCTCCCTTAGTCAGTGAATGTGAACAGATTCACAGTAACTGAAAGACTAAGGAAAAAAAAAAATAAAAAATCAGTGTATTCCATAAGCATGGCACACAGTGGTGACTGACCTACTTCAGTGCTCCTGTGAATATGAATGAAGCATTCTCAAATCCTTAAAATGCTGCCAAACATATCTGTGACAGGGCACATCCCTTTCATTCTGTGCCAGGGTAGCAACCTTCATCCTCAGGTCTGATGAAACAGCCTCCCAGCTTTTTCATCTGGAAGTTTTCCACAGCCTTACGAGTCAATTTCACCTCGCCTGGGCTATCTTGTTTTATCAATAATTTTTATTTAAAAATCACTTAATGTCTGGAAATAACTAGTTTTGAGAGGCTACAAGGAAGGATATTAGACAGCTTGCAGTGTTTCCCTTTAAGTAAACATCCTTTAATAAACGAACGTTAATGCTCTATCACACGGCTATTCCAAAACAATCGCTATGAAAACCTGTTAAAAATCAGCAGCTCTCTTACATCTATATCTTGGAGCTGCCCTTTGAAATAATTCCTCCTGGGAAGCTATTATGCTGCAGAAACCTTCCCGAAAGCTGCTCCCCCCGAGAGCGAGAGCTGAAGAACGTTGTGTAATACAACAGCGCAATGACAACGGTGGTGAAAACCAAGCAGAGACTCCAGCGCTCTCCCGCCTACCACAGCCCCGGTGCTCTCCTTCGGGGTCACGGTCAGTACTAGGTGGTGGCAATTCTCGAGCCCTTTCTGTTTTCAAGGGAAACACAGCTTGCAAAACCAACAAGCAAGCCTAGGCAGGGTAACCCCACAGCAAGGGTTCACCGCAGCTGCAGCAACCTGTCATTCATCCAGGCTGACCGGCAAACAGTGCCTCAGCTCTGCCCTGGAGTACACAACTTCATCCCAGAAGCAAAAGTACCTTTCTGAAGCCACCGCCTTTGCCAGTTTGGTTGGAAAGCTTCTGCATGCAGCTCATGAGACAGCAGGAATGGGGGCTCAATGTCGGGGGGGAGCCTCACCCATCACTATTTCCACACTAAAATGCACTCAAAGCTTTTCCTAGTCAATGACTTCTACCAAACTTCATTTCGGTTTGTTGTCTGACGAACACACCAGAAGTGGAAATATATATTTTTAGTCCAAAAGGGAACTAATTGGCTGCTTTAATGCATAATCAAACACCTTTTATAATTGCTTTATGTACACATAAAAGTTCCCTGCTAACTGTGCCAGTGAAGCCTGCGTTTTATCTGCATCATCTGCTGCTTTGGAGATCAGAGGATTTCTGACTCAAGCCACATACCCTCTTTCTCAGTATCTCTCTGTACGTATATTACTATTTCCTCTTTCATATAATCTAACAATCTTCTAAAGATGTTATAATTGTACCTTAAGCATCTACATTATCTGAGTGGGGAAAAAAAAAAAAAAGACCTTTAAAATAAATAAATAAATGGGGGAGGGTGGAAGTTATTTTATTTCCAAACCATGCTTTGCAAAGCTCAGTTAATTTGTATCTCTGAAGGTCTCTTCTGTCTCTCCTTCATATATGGTCTATTTATCCCTTCTGAAATAACACAGTGGGCTTCCGTTATTGCAGCTTGTAAGCACTTAAGACTCCTTATTTATTCTTGAACACCGTTAGGAGGAAAGAAAGTCTTATTATGTACAATGCATTACTATGATTAACATCTGGTAGGTGAATACTCTGTGTTCTGCCAGTCTCATTCTGTATAATCCTAGTTGTAAATGTACTAGATGCACACCTTTGTATTTCCAGCTTATCCCTCTTACAGCTGAAGAAGTAAGCATCATTTGACCCAAGCATCTCTGAAGAGCTGTTCAGATAAAAGATTCACAACTCGCATAGAGAAAACAAACATTCCTTCAGTACAGTTGTCCTAGGAATTATTTATTTTCTAATTAGGAATTATTTATTTTCTAATTAGGAATTATTTATTTTCTAATTAGCCCTGTTCTGTTTATCATAAGGAAAAGAACAATTTGTCTCCACCTCCTGGTTTCTAGGCTACCAGAAGAGGTTAAAACTTGGCATTCTGTAGAGGTTGGTCACAAGGCAGCAGTGATCACGAGATGGCAGCAACCAAAATGGTTTATAGGCCAACCAGAGATAACTCAAACTGATCCTGGCAAACAGTAGTAGGTGGGAAAGGAGTTTTGTAGTGCACAGCATTACATTTTATTAGCTATACAAGTCCTATGATCTCTCTCACTTGGAGGTGGGAACGTGCAAAATAAGTGGAGTATTGAGGCATTTACCCAAGCCTGGATAGATGCAGTCAGGAAAGCCAAAGCTCATCTGAAGTTGAAACTATCAAGAGATCAAAAAAACACAAGAATAAAATCTTCCAGAGCATATTATCAGAAAAAGTAAACCAAAGACATGCCATGGGACTGAGGCCCCAGTGACAACCCAAAAGATGAGTTACTCAGGATTTTTCTCTGCCTCAGCTTTCACCAATAAGGCCTCTTCAAACACTTTTTGGCTTTTCAAGCCCTGTGAGATTCCACAGGAGTGAGACATGAGATGAAATAGAGAATGACAGACCTAGCGACCATTTTATTATGGGATGAGCAGCCGTGGGTGCCAGTGGTGCTGTGGGAGCTGGCCAGTGTCATAGTAAGCTCACATTCTGCCATCTAGCAGCTCTGTGCAGCTTTGGAGTCGCTGGGAAGCCTGGAAACACATTTGTTTTCCCCTAGTCTCCGGAAGCTTTTTATTCAGTGAAAGTTAAGCACTTTGTTTTCAGATATTCATTCAAGTGGACACTTTGTATCTCTTCATTTCTTAAGGGCCACCACTTTCCAAATCTCTTACTGCAGATTTGCAAACTTTGATTAGTCTAAAATGCAGTTAGAGAAAAGTTTGGTTCAGGCAGACCTGAAACAACTCCCCACTTATGAAAGGAATTAACTCCACTGCACAGTATGCAATCCGATGCTTTTCTGGCTCTCCAAATGATGGAGCAAGGCAGTTATTTTTAGTATTTTCCTGTGGCTGTGCCCAAAATATTCCTGTAGAAATTAAGGAGTGATTTGCAATAATATCAATACTGTGAATGCAATAACACATTATAATCTCCCATTTCTAGATCTTCCTCCCTGCCTAGCATCCCACAGCAAATTACAATCGATACAAAGCTAAACTTAGCACTGCTCTGTCTGCCAAGTGATGGCCAGACACAGGGGCAGACCTATCCAATTTAGGGGCTCTCCAATCTACAACTGTGTGTCTATTCATCCCTCACATTACTGCAAGAGAAGCTCAAAACAAAGCTGTCAGCTGAGTAAGCCCTGCTCTTGCTTGATGTGAAGGAGAGTTTTGACACTGATTTCAGAGGGAACATGCTTGAAGTGTAACATATGAGAAGAAGCAATAATAAATCAAGGTTGGATTTTCTGAGGAACAAAGAATATTCTACTTTCAACGAAGACCCATGATCTTGTTATATATGAGAAGTCCCAAGCCACAAACCACTTGAAGTCATTAGATATGAAGCCTCAGTTTCTAAGGAGATGAAAAATAGGTGGGGTTGGCCATTCTCTGAAGGGATTCTTGTGTTGGGATCCAATATGAATAATTTTGCTGGTGCCTAGGTCTCAGAAAGTTATTTTTCAAGTCACTTACAAAAAGAAAAAAAAAAAAAACCATGACCAAAAAAAAAGCCCCTGCCTGTTCATGGCTCAAAACCCATGGAAATTTGCTCTTTCTTAATGGTTATGCCCTACAGGTCCTGTCTGTAAAATGAACTAGTGCAAATCAGTACCATTATTTAAACCAATAAGGTCTATGATGATTTATACTAGCTAAGAATTCGGGTTATGATCAGTAGTACCTAAAAGGCCTTCATTTTTAAAATGCCAAACAAAGATTTAATATTTTGGAGTGGCTGAAGTGGGTTTTTTCCATTTTTGAGAAGAAATTTTAGAACGGGGAGCCAGTAATTGAAATCTCCATTGCTATATCCCCCCACGTGAGATTACAGCATCATTGTCTATCAGAAGTGTCACTGCTATTCCACTGAGGAAATTCAGGATCCATTCACCTCCAACACCAGCCCCTGCCCAGCAGGATGCTTACACTACACAAAATGAAAGTGTGTTTAACTAATTGATTTGCTATACTCAAGCAACCAATACAATGATTATTAAAAGGAGTCTTTGTACACTGAGCAGAGCTAGTGAAGGTAAGAAACGTGACAGCAGCGTTCATTTATGTCTCAAGGCACTGAAGAGCTTTATTGGTGAATTCAGTTAACAAACGACATAGTAAATAATTCCTGAAGATATAAAACATGCAGCTCTCTTGCCAGGTCTGGCTTACAAAAATGCTGAGTATTATTTCTCCACTGGTTTAAGAATAATGGCATGACACCCTCTAGTCCTCAGGAGCAAACCCAGAGTAGATGTGGATTTAAAAAGGGGCAATGCGTCTCTCCTGGGTAGAGTGCCATGCTCCCAGCCCACTGAAACTGCTGGAGGACTAGCAAGCACCTGAGGTTTTTGAAGGGAAGGCAGAGAGGAAGGCTGTGCTAGGCTTTATTCTCACTGATTTCAGTATTAAGGCTTGAAATCCTGTGGAAGTAAAAGGAATTAGCAGTTGCTTTTTTCTATTCCGACCTCACATGTGCATTTATATGCAATGAGGGGGAAAGAATGAGGCCAAAATGCCAATATGCTGTTAGTAGTACTTCAAACACATTTTTGTAAATGGATGCAATTTTACAGCAAAGTCCAATACAGTGGCAGCAAACCACTAGAGAAGGACCACGGTTTCTTTGTTGGAAAGTGCTGGTTGCCTCCCCATCCAGAGATTCAGCACCTTGCAATGTTCAGGTTCAGTGTTAACATGAATTGTGAATGAAAACATTGACTTAGCTCCAAAAAGTTTCCCATTGCATCGGAGAAGGATGTCTTCTAACTGCCAGAATAAATCCTGGGAGAGCCAGGAAGCAGTTTTGATAAATTAGCAGAGTCAGTTTTCAGCGTTTCTGTTTTAACTTGAAAAAGGTTTGCTGCCATATGCATTTGTACTTTGGCAATGCTTGCTGACAGAACAGAGGCTGTCTTGGCACATCACTTGTAGAAGCAAAATAGATTTGGCTGTCATTTCCATAATAAGCATAATTCACATTGGAGTGTCTAACAACATATGGGAAAGGAGGATGTCAGTATGAGAAGAATATGCCTTAAGAGAGCTTGTAGGAGCCTCCCAATTAAACAGGTACAGGCCAGATGAAGTTATAATACAAACAAGCCCTCCTCCTCCCATTGGAATGGCATTTGTTTTGTATTCAATTAATGGACAAGGTAACTAAGTACACTGCTTTGAACACACAGAGCTCAGTTTATCTGTTCACACAAACCTTGTACCTGTGTAATGCAATTAACCTCAGCAATTCATATCGGGGGAAGATCTATAAAAGATGAAGAGAGGAAGGTTTCTGCAGATAAGGCATGGCTTCCATTTACTGCAAGTCTCTGCACCCAGTATTTTGCCTAGAACTGGACCATCTGGTCTCAGATACTCTGTCCAGTAGCTATTGTTAGCAAATCATCAAGTTTATGCAACTAACTACAGGTAGGAAGCAAATCTTCATATGACACAAATCACATTTGAGCTGCTCTCAGGCAGTCTGGAGGAAGAACAAGTGAACAAAGTATGAAAGAGTTCTTGGCTGTCAACAAAGGCCCACACAGACAAGCTTCTGGCAAATGCATATGGCCCTGTTATATATTTTAGAGGGGTTTTACAGATCTAAATCTCCTTTATATTTGTGGAAGCAACTGATGTTAATAGTTGCACTGATACAAAACAATTGCATTGATACAAAGAGCCTAAGACCATGATGTCCTCACTGGTAGCAGCATGAATTCAGGCTCATAAGTTTAGAGTGAAGCAGAACTTCTTGCTAAATACAGTTGCACCTAGTTGAGAGCCACATTTTCCTGCCAGCATAAAGAGATCAGAGCATGAATGAGAATCAGCCCCACATATACATACTTAACTTACACCATCTGCATTGTCTTTTAACTGCTTCTACTCTTTAATCCCACTGGTTTTGCAATGGCAAGGATTTACAACATAGAAAAATGGGCACAGATGACATTTCATAGCACTGAAGTCTGGCATGCTGAGATGATGTATTTCAATAAAATGAAATAGTTGGTCTTCAAAAACCACAGCTAGATAAATAAAATGAGATCCCCCATGTCCCAACCTCAAGATGTTGGAAACGTTGCTCAGGTTTTACACACAGGATAGAAATCAAAACAAGTTGAACTTGGGCTATAACTCTGCTATAAATTCTTTCCTTTCTAAGTTTATGCATTGAGAATGGTTAAGTATAAGGAGCAGGTGGAAGGAAAGAAAAAAAATATCATGCTTCAAAAGAGAGTGCATGAGGAAACTTGGGCCCACTTTCAGAGGTGGATCTTGGACACAGGCCTCCTACTTGCTGTGCAAACCAATTATATCTTTAAATCTAGCATGAAGATCCTTAAAGGTCTTTCCATTGCTAAAGATACAGAGGGGTACTTGGAAGAATTTTTAAGATGCCTTGGTATCAAAAGCCTTTGACATTTGTGACATTCAAATCCCTTTAAAGACCTGACTCATGTTGCCCAAGTCACTTCAGAAGCTGTAACAAGCTCCCAAATCATGCAGAGCTTATCCTATAACAAGTGTTGTAGAGCCTCTAGGCTCCCTGTAAAACCTAAAGGAATAAGTGGTACACCAGGCATCTCAGTGCTAACCAGCTGCACAAGCCATAGTCTGTAAAAGGAGAAAGTAAAACTGAAGCTCTAGCTGCAAGAGGGCTTTAGTGTCTAATGCTGGGATGATGGGAGGTGACGATCCTCACTTTCAACCCCCAGATCTAGACTCTCCCTTAGAGTTATCTACAAATTTCTCTCTACAAATTTACAGCACCCATTTCAGAACTCCACCAGCAGAACAAAGAGGCTAGCTCAGGATTTCTTCATTTTCTTTCTCTCACTTAATTAGCACATTGCAAGTGAATGACCATATAATTACAACAGTTGCAAACAGAAACAGAGAAACGTCAGGATAATTTAGCTGGGCAGAGATTAATAACACAAAAAAGTTTTTCTTCCAGACAGCCTCACATCAGGGAAAAAAAAAAAAAAAAAAGGTCAAACTCAAATTTTCAGTCTGAACTGGAACTAAAAATACTGCTCAGTTCATTGATGTTTCTTTGCAGTACAGACTGAGTTTTGGCCAAACCTATTAGGACCTTGTTTTTACAGCCTGCCCTCCACTAGAACCATTGTATCAGTCAAAAGCATTGTGTAAAAGCTGAATAAATTGATGAAGAGGAGCCACATTCTTCCTGCAACACCCTAATGACATTTGGAGGTTTGCATGAAAACTCTGAAACAGCCTAAGCCTCATTAACATGTAAAAACTTCTCGGAGGTACATTCTTTGAGGTCAAGGATAAGTAAGGAAAAAAAAAATAACTCTGTCAAATAAGAAAAATAGGTAAATTGCTGTTATAAAGACATACAGAACTCACCTAAGGGAAAAAAAAAAGGTTTCTGTAAATCTCCTAAAAGCAGAAGAAATTACATAGAGAAATAAAAGCAAAGTTTTGAGGATAATACTTTGCAGTGTGTTAGATCAAATTAACTTTCACTTTGCATAAATATATAAGGCATTAGTTTTATACTTGATCTTTACAGCACTCAGCAAAGGGACTACTCATCATAATCTTGACATTGAATAACAGGAGCAAGAAAAATATTAAAAACCACCTAAAAACTGCTGCAACTGGATATTTGCTTCATAAATGCCACAGATATGAAGAACAGAAGTGCTTGGAGACTTTCCACACAGCCCTGAATCAAAAGCCACTGGAATAAGAACTGATGCTCTGTTTACAGTTCTGCTTTTGTTTATGTTGCAAAGTGATCTGAACCCCAATCCTTAGTGTGCAAACTCCTGGCTGAGTGGAGAGAGCATTAATATGAGATAATGATACAACCAGTAGGAAGCTGGAAATTCACTGTTGGCAACGTTTCAGCTTCACAAAGGACCTAACTGTCATGCCCGAGTGTGAAATTAAAATGCATTTCCAGTTTTAGTAATGTTTAAATCTTGGTCGTCTTTGATAAATGCAAAAGAAATCAAAATGACAGAAACATGTAACTCCAGCAGGCCTAACTGAATACCACAAGCAAGGAAAAGAGCCCTTCATAGTCAGTATATGGAAAGGGTTAACCCTCCTGGGGGGGAGGGAGTCTGTTGTCTGAACCTGACCCCAGGTCCTTCTGACTCCTCCAGGGGGTGGATCTGAAGCTGCCCCCAGGTGTAGTGATTAACCCACTCCCACCTCCTATCTATACACCCTATACAGAGGAACCTCCTGTTTCTTTCTCTCTTTGCCTGCCTGATAGCACCACCTTTGTTGCTGTTGTTCCTGTTTATACCTCCTGGCCACCCCTCCACATGCTGGAAACCCCTTCCTGAATCTACCTCCATCCATTGCCATCAGTCTGGCTATTTATATTTTTTTCTATCTTGTTTCCCTTCCCTATACCTCTTTGTAACTCCCCTACCTTAAGTGCCTTTTATTTATTGTTAAAGTTTTCTTTTAACTTTCAAATCGAAGAAAGGCTGTTCTTTGGGTGGTTTTATTTATTTTTTTTTAACCCCTTTCATTCTCTCTACATCCAATTCCTTTCTTTCAAAAAAGGGGGTGGGGAGAGGGAAAGGATTATTATTATTATTATACTGGTTCTGTTAGCTGTATTTTGAGTCTCTGGGAAGATTAAACTAAAACCAGCACAACGTGTCTGATGAATCACCATCTCAGCAACAAGATATTTTTAGGCTAGGTCTGCTTAAAGTCCACCACAGGCAGTTATCCACAGCAACTCATGCACCTGCCAGTGGCCAGCAAGGGAGCAACCCCCAGGTGGAAAGTCAGCTCTGCTTCAGCTTCAAATCAGTCTAAGTTTGCAGGCAGATATCCTGTGATATCATATCATGTGATATCATAGCTGGGCTGGAAGGGACCTCTAGAGGTCATCTAGTCTAGCTCCCCTGCAGTCAGCAGGGACATCCCCACCAGCCCAGGTCAACCAGGGCCCCATCAAGCCTCACCTTGAATGTCTCCAGGGAAGGGGTCTCAACCACTTGCCTGGGCAGCCTGTCCCAGTGCTCCATACCCTCATAGTAAAGAACTTGTTCCTAACATCCAATCTAAATCTGCCCTTCTCAAGCTTGAACCCAGTGCCCCTTGTCCTGTCACTGCAGGACTTTGTAAACAGCTTCTCTCCATCCCTCCTGCAGGCTCCCTTCAGGTACTGGCAGGCTCCTACTCTCCAGACTGAACACCCCCAGTTCCCTCAGCCTGTCCTCATAGTAAAGCTGCTCCAACCCTCTGATCATTTTCGTGGCCTCCTCTGTACTTACACCATCAGGGCCATGTCCTTCCTATAACAAGGGCTCCAGACATGGAAGCAGCACTGCAGGTGAAGTCTCACCAGAGCAGAGCAAAGTGGCAGAATCACCTCTCTGACTCTGCTGGCCACACTGCTTTTGGTGCAGCCCAGGATATGATTTGCCTTCTAGGCTGCAGGCTCACACTGCCTGCTCATGTCCAGCTTCTCATCCCCCAGCCCCTTTCTACCAAGCACCTGTGGCAAAATACCCTGCTTCCAATGCCAGGCCATTCTGCACTTTGCCTCCTCTTTTTCAGTGCAGGGAAGGACAAACCCAGAAGGAGAGGTGAGTTATCTGCAGACTGGGTCTTACTAGACCTCTGCATTGCAAATTAATTGTTTTGGTGCAGCCATACACTGTTATATGGAAGAGGAAGGCAGCCAGAGGTCAGTCTCCAAACTGAGGTCAATTGGCCTCCCCTTGGAGAACCTGAGGTCAGTCTCAAAAGTGACTTTAAAATATCCCTGCTGGTTTACTCTTTGTACAAGCAAAATTCTTCTTTGTTGACAGTGCTGGGATCTCTACCTCTAGCTGTTCAGTTTATTTACTGAATTTAAAAAAAAAAAAAATCAGATCTTTGCTATTTCTTGCAGTATTTTTTCACCATCATGAGCAACACTAATGCTGAGAAAATAAGTTAGATTAGACACAAGTCAATTACAGGAGAGAAAGTTTTAATATTGCCAGTCACAGCAGCCTTCTGGGGGTTTTCTCTAGTAAATTAAAAGTGTTCCTTTTTCATCTAGAACCATCTTATCGCTCATTTCACTATCAGAAAAACACTCTGAAGATAATAATGAGAGATGCCTTTAAAGGAAAATAGATCTAGTTTAATTTCATCTCAGTTTTGGGAGGAAGAATTGTTCTATTTCGTTTGTTATTTAGGTTCATGGGGGGGTATACACCAGTGATAACAGCAAAATTTATACAAGGTGAGTTGCCAGAGAACTGTGATTTATGCAAAAAAGATTGCATTCTCTACAGCTATGCTTCTCACATGGCTTGTGTTTTATCTGATGTTTACTTGGAAACTGGCAATCCACTCCTACCCTGCCTCCTGACTTCTTACTCGCAGGCTCTAGGCTTTACTTCAGGATTCAGCATCATTACTCATTTTGATTATGTCACTCATTTGTTCAGCAAGTAATTTATTACCTTCCTTTAAGAATCAGGATACCATTTCAGGTTTAACTTCTAACGTTTAAGGCACTTATAGTGCCAGGTCTAATTTACTTACAGCTACTGATTGATGTCTGCTTTCTCTCTCAACTTGAAACTCCCCTCTGAATTACTCCTTGTCTCTTGCCACAACTCCCCGTGTGCAGCGTGGATGCGCATTTCTCAAATGCGGTAGTATCCCTAAACAGATCCCCAGCTCGTATTGTATTTGTTTCAAACAGGGAAATTGAAAATGTTCTCATCAGCCTCACCATCTCTACCTGTGTGGGTTTCAGCTCTCAGATTCAGCTAATTTTCAAAATCTAACAAGGCATTGATTTTACAGGCCTGTTTTGTAGCAGTCCCAAGACGCCGTAATCAGACGTTATTCTATCCTATAATCAGAGGAGAGGATATGACCTAATTCAACTTCTTTGCATTATGCATTATGCCACCTAACCACCAACCTGAGACTCCTGCCTTCTTCACAGCAAATACAGCACCAGAGGAGTGGTGCAGCTCCTGATCAGGGTCCCCCCGGCCTGGTACTCCGCCTGCAGTGGTGCCATAGATGGGACACCCCAGGCAAGGGTGTCATGCAGGGTGAGCACAGCCAGTCTCTCCCCTAGCAGTGTCTCAGCTCTGATGCTTTTCAGCCAGGAGGAATTCTGCACCTGCTGTAGTTTCTCTCTTTAGTCACCCAGAACACATCCCTTTTCCAGGTGCTTCCCCAATTTCCTCTTGAAGCACCTTAGGCATACAACATTCTCCAATTAGGAGCTTTTCAGATCTGTTACTGATGATAGAGCACACCCCAGGAGCCCTGATTCCTGTGCTGGAAAAGGCAGCCAGCAGTCAGTTTCCATTTGCACCTTTCCTAGAGCATTCATGACTTCAAAGACACTGAACTCCTCTCTTTTCCAGTCAGAAGAAACCTACTCAGTTCCACCTTTCCTGGTATAGACACTGCCATTTGACTCCAATTACTCCCAATTTCTTTCTTCAGATCTTCCTCTGTCCTATCATAAACTTCAGGAACAAGGAGTGAAAAACAATTCACAGTATCCAGACAGTCAGACCATAGCTACAGAGCTCTAGTACTGGTTTCCTGGTTTGTTTTCCACTCCTTTCCTAAATTTCCTCCTAAAATCCAAGTTTTCTCATAGTTGCTGAGCACTAAGCTGATGTTTCTCTGGAGCTCTCGGTCATAAGAGCCAAGGTTTCCCTCTTGAGTCATAATAAGCAGGTCAGAGGAAATTTTTTAGTGTGCAAATTTTAAATTATTCCTTATCTGCACCAGTTTAGATCAAATTTTCCCTACCATTTTATTTCCTAGTCTGTTAATGCCATCTTGCCCCAGCTCAGACAGCTCTGTCACCTTGCTGTTTGACTTCCTAGGTCACTCATAGATGTGCTGTATAGCACAGGTTCTAGAAGAGCCCTGGAGCCCTCCTTTCATTTTCAAATATCAAACATGTGGCCTTAACTTTTGTTTATATTTCTGAGCCTTTATTTCTCCAAGCTAGGACATTCTCTCTTGCACTCTGGCAGCTTCATTTTCCTAACATTCTGTGGTGAGGGACTTTGTCAAAAGTCCTCTGGAAGTGCAGGCAGACTGTAGCAACAGGGTCATCCTCAATGACTCGCCCAAGAGACTTCCACTTTGTCTGAAGGCCAGGACCAGCCTTTACAGAATCTGTGTTTTCTCTCCAGTAATTCATATTTATCCAGATTTCCAATAGTTCAATTTTATCATGGCCTCTACTAATTTATCAAGTGCAGACATCAAGCTCACAGGCTTGGAGATCTTCCCTAGAAACCCCTTTAGAAATTTGTGCCACATTTGCCACTGTCCTCTCACCGTGAAGGAGTGAAAACTTCAGAGAAAGGTTACACACCACCATCAATAATTCAACCATATCATCCTTTAATTCTCTTAAGACTCTTGGGTGGATATCATACAGTCTCTGCGTTTATTCTATCTCTTTATTTGATTACTTCTTCCACGGTTTCTTCTGTTTCAGACAATCTCCTGCCGAGTCCTCTCAAAGACTTTGGGCTCCCCCCCCAGTCTCCCTACAGCGAGCATCAGAGCAAAACACTTACTTGGCATCTCTACCACAGCCTTGCCCTCCTCAAGCTCTCCTTAAATAACCCCAGCAGCAGCTAACCTGCAGAGCTGGCCACATTTCCTTCTTGCTGGGCGAAGGATTTAGACCTGCCTTGCTGGACACTGGCACAGGTCTCTTTTAGGACCGAAGTAATCCGAACCATGTGGCCTGACAAGATCCACCCATGGGTCCTAAGGGAACTGGCAGCCCGCAGTGTGAGTGCAGCCCAGACAGCAACTGAGTCCTGGGCTGCACCAAGAGAAGTGTGGCCAGCAGGGCAAGGGAGGTGTTTCTGCTCCTTTGCTCTGATCAGACCCCATCTGGAGTCCTCTGTGCAGTTCTGGACCCCCAGCACAGGAAGGACATGGAACTGTTGGAGCCAGTCCAGAGGATGGGCACGAAGATGCTCAGAGGGCCGCAGCAGCTCTCCTATGAGGACAGGCTGCAAGAATTGGGGCTCTGCAGCCTGGAGAAGAGAAGGTTTCCAGGAGACCTTAGAGTAGCCTTCCAGTATCTGAAGGGGTCTACAGGAAGGCTGGGGTGGGGCTATTTACAAGATCTAGTAGTGACAGAACTAGGGGCAATGGGTTTAAACTGGCAGAGGGGAGATTGAAACTGGATGTTAGGAGGAAGTTGTTTGCAGTGAGGGTTTTGAAACACTGGCACAGGTTGCTCAGGGAGGTTGTGGCTGCTCCCTCCCTGGAAGTGTTCAAGGTCAGGTTGGAGGAGGCCTTGAGTCACCTCAAGTTCTAGTTCTAGTGGGAGGTGTCCCTGCCTATGGCAGGGGGTTGGAACTAGATGATCCTTGTGGTCCCTTCCAACCTTACCATTCTATGATTCTTTTCTGCAAGAAGTGGTTGCTTGGGCAAGGATTTCAGGAAGATAAAACTGAGCTCAAGTTAAGACAATGGCACAATGGTCTGGAGAAGTGGATTTATGTCAGCGCCAGTGTACCGAGCAAGTGATTTAAGTCTTCTCTTTGCACCATTTGTTCACTCCTGATTCTCTGAGTTACTGATTTGCTACCCCTGGTACACAAGCAGCACAGTTCTATTTTTAATATATAAAGTACAAACCAAAAATTCAGACCTCATCACCTCACGTCTGACATATTCGAGGGCTGGGAGCTTTTACTTTCAGCTCTATGTCTCAGCTCAGCATCTGCAAACTGGAAGAGTAGTAGTCCTTGCCTCAAAGGAGTTTTGTGCATATAGATTCATTAAAGTTTGTAAAATGTTCAGGTACTATAGCAACAGGCACCACAGAAAAACCTGGAAGGGACACAGTAATTATCTTCATAGCAGGGTTTGGATACTGTGCAGTAAATAAGGCATGGGGGACACATTGAGCAATGGGAAGAGAACTAAAATTGAATATTTGTGTTTGAGCTAAGCTCCCTCTGCCCTGTGCACAGGCTGGAGCACAAGCAGTTTAGAACAAAATCAAATGTGACCATGTAATTAGGCAGTGTGATAATGCTCACACCCACTGGGGCTCATTTAACGTCATACAAGGCAGTTCTTAAGGTTTGGCAAAGATACCTGCAATTAAAAATAGTTTTTTACATCAGATAAAAGGTCAGGAAGCTGCAATGGAAGACAGTCCAATTCGCTTCTGCTGCGCCACTGAACTGCAATTGGAAGGGGTAATAAATATTGCACACAGTTTTCAAAAGTACTTCAGAGATTTGAGAGCCTGCACTCTGTGAGTGCCATGGCAGCCTAAGCTGCTGTTAATGCAGCTAGAGGAAGCTCTGCTGGTTGCAGAAACAGAAGCATTAGGATATGTCTGCATGGCAGCCTGTGCAGAGAGGAAACACTAAACTGACCTCAGCCAATGGATCTGGGCTGGTATCATTGCACACAGTGCCATCTGAATACACACAGGCAAGATGTTGAGGCAACTCTGATTACTGATCATTTGACAGAATTTGAGGCTTTTTCTAACTTTGCTCAAGCTGACCAGCATCCTACTCCTAAAGCTTTCCTGCCTAAATCAACGAGGTTGCTAACAGTTAACGTGCTCAGTGGAAGGGGTTCAGAACCCCTCCAATACAGAAAGGGAACAAAAATATAGAGGCATCACATACTTTAATTGTACTTAATTAAATGAGTCAAATAAATTCCTTTTTCTAAGACTGAATAACTGTGAGAACTTCAAATAATTTTTACCTTTCCAAATGGAAATTAAAGTCTTACATGAAATATGGATATCAAGGTATGATCACAATTAACCAGGTTGGAAAAGACCTCCAGGATCATCGAGTCAAACCTATCACCTAACCCTTCTAATTAACTAACCCATGGCACTAAGTGCCTCATGCAGCCTCCTCTTGAACACCCCCAGGGATGGTGACTCCACCACCTCCCCAGGCAGCTCATTCCAATGCCAATCACTCTTTCTGTTAAGAGCTTCTTCCTAAATGATACTGTGTCTGAAAGTAAAGCTTCCATCCATTAGTACCAAGCCTAACTTCCACCTACAATAAACAACTTAATCTACCTTGAAATGATGCACTCAGCTGATCCTGCCAGGATTTCATTCTGATGTTCAAGGGAGGCAGATATTTTAAGACTGTAGTATCCAGTAACTTCTGTGAGTGATCTGAGCTGCAGACACCACTTGTATTTTTAAAAGGAAACTGTCTATAAGTAACATTTTTCTTGCTGTCAGAATTACCCCTATGATTTGCACAATCCCAAGCACAACTCCAGGCTAGGTGGTGAATGGTTGGAGAGCAGCCCTGAGGAAAAGTACCTGGGGGTCTGGGGTGATGAAAAGCTCAACATGAGGCTGCAGTGCGAGTGCAGCCCAGACAGCAACTGTGTGCTGGGTTGCAGCAAGAGCAGTGTGGTCAGCAGGGCAAGGGAGGGGATTCTGCCTCTTTGCTCTGCTCTGGTCAGACCCCATCTGGAGTCCTGTGTGCAGTTCTGGAGCCTCCAGCACAGGAAGGACATGGAAGTGTTGGAGCCAGTCCAGAGGAGTGGCATGAAGATGCTCAAAGGGCTGCAACAGCTCTCCTATGAAGACAGGCTGAGAGAGCTTGGGCTCTGCAGCCTGGAGAAGAGAAGGTTTCCAGGAGACCTTAGAGTAGCCTTCCAGGATCTGAAGGGGGCTACAGGAAGGCTGGGGAGGGACTACTGACAAGGTCTTGCAATGACAGGACAAGGGGCAATGGGTTTGAACTGGTAGAGGGGAGATTTAAACTAGATGTTAGGAGGAAGTTCTTTCCAGTGAAGGTGGTGAGGCACTGGCACAGGTTGCCCAGGGAGGTTGTGGTTGCTCCCTCCCTGGAGGTGTTCAAGGCCAGGTTGGATGAGTTCTTGAGTGACCTGTGCTAGTGGGAGGTGTCCCTGCCTATGGCAGGGGTTTGGAACTAGATGATCCTTGAAGTCCTTTCCAACCTTACCATTCTATGATTCTGTGACTTTATAACTTTTAACGCAGTAACAAAAGTGATTTATTTTACAAAACTTGAAAACTCTCCAGCAAATACAAAAATCACTGACCACCACAATAACTGTCATTACAGTGATGGAATCCATGCACTTTTGGGTTTGGTTTTTTTTTTCCCTATAGGGGTGCATTTATTCTGCTGGTGTTCACATATAGTTGGGAGTTTTTTTATGGTGGAATCCGATTTGGGCATTCGTTATTGACACACACAATCAGATTTTAAGTGCAGTTAAGTACACCATCTGGCTTTTCTTTCCATCTCTGCCTGGGTAGCCATACAGAGTTATCTGCTATTCCAAGAGTGTCTGGCATCTCTTATCGCTGCACCAGTTGCACTACAATCAGCTGAGTAGGCATTTCCCTCATGAACCCTGATTTTCAGTGTTTAACAACTAATTCGAAATCGCATCAAAGCTCAAACGTGGCATGCACATTTGCAGACCAGATGTGGGTTTGTTTATCTTTTTATTTCTAAATGCCAAAAATGGCAGGGTTTTAAAGAGTCCATCCAAATAATACAGCATTTATGATCAGCAAAAGCAGATCCACTCTCAGACTGGGGATACGGTCACAGGATGTTTTGAACGGGGTCTTACTTGGCTTTTTTTGGTCATCACTTGTGCCTCTCTCTGCCCTTAGCTAACTAGCAGTAGCACACGGCACGGATTGCAAGCCACATCACTTGTGCCTCTCTCTGCCTTTAGCTAACTAGCAGTAGCACACGGCACGGATTGCAAGCCACATCACTTGTGCCTCTCTCTGCCTTTAGCTAACTAGCAGTAGCACACGGCACGGATTGCAAGCCACATCACTTGTGCCTCTCTCTGCCTTTAGCTAACTAGCAGTAGCACACGGCACGGATTGCAAGCCACATCACTTGTGCCTCTCTCTGCCTTTAGCTAACTAGCAGTAGCACACGGCACGGATTGCAAGCCACATCACTTGTGCCTCTCTCTGCCTTTAGCTAACTAGCAGTAGCACACGGCACGGATTGCAAGCCACATCACTTGTGCCTCTCTCTGCCTTTAGCTAACTAGCAGTAGCACACGGCACGGATTGCAAGCCACATCACTTGTGCCTCTCTCTGCCTTTAGCTAACTAGCAGTAGCACACGGCACGGATTGCAAGCCACATCACTTGTGTCCCTCTCTACCCTTAGCTAACTAGCAGTAGCACACGGCACGCATTGCAAGCCACATCACTTGTGCCTCTCTCTGCCCTTAGCTAACTAGCAGTAGCACACAGCACGGATTGCAAGCCACATCACTTGTGCCTCTCTCTGCCTTTAGCTAACTAGCAGTAGCACACAGCATGGATTGCAAGCCACATCACTTGTGCCCCTCTCTGCCCTTAGCTAACTAGCAGTAGCACATGGCATGGACTGCAAGCCACATTTAATGGTGGGGCTTAAGCACATCTGTGACAAACCGCTGGCTTGGGCACATAGGGAAATGGTGCTGATTTACCCTACAGCTAGGCAGGCTGCATTCTATTAATCCCAGTGTAGAAGTAAAAATAGTCTTTATATTTCTCTCTAAATCTGAGGAACCTAAGGAGTGAGAGAGAGGAGCCCTCCAGAGACAAATTCTGAGAAAGAGTTCAAATTCATAAGAGGACATAAAAAGGAAAGCAGAGGAGAAGGGAATGAATTAAAACCATTTTCATTTGAATGTGTTTTGTTAGTTTTTCCTACCATCTGCACTTTACATCGGGAAGTAACATCTCTTAGTTAGGGATTCTAGTCCATCAAATGTCTACTGAAGGACCCAGAATTAGCAAGCATAGCCCTAAGTCATCTGCAAGTTCTCCAGGCATTTATTTTCCCAGATATGCTTGTAAATGCCTGTCCTGGGGCAATGAATGCTTATCTCCCACCAAACACTCCAGCTGCACTGCAATCCAAAGCACCAGCTTCACCCAGCTCTCTTAAGAAAGTCCTCTCTCCACAACAGGCTGCTAGTTAGAGCCATGGAGCAACAGCACCTGTGGAGGACTGCTCTGAGGACTGCTCAAACCACCTCTGCTAAGTGCTCTGCAGCCCTGTCAGCTAAACCCCGAAGTTCTCGGAGAGTTTCGAGAGGCTTTCTTTGCACATTCCCCACTAATTAGGGACCTGTGTTTGAGCCATTGCATGCTGTGGAAGATACCCCAGCGAGTGCTCTGATCTCCAACGGGAGTTGAGGAATCCACCTCTCCCTACCTGAATGTTGAAAGAGGAGAGAGCTGGGATCAGTTCTTTGAAGAAATTGTTACAGAAGGCTACTATCAGGAGGGGACTCCAGGTTTATGATCTGCAGTGGAAGGCAGTACTTGGAATGAAGCAGTGGGCACCAGAGGAAGGAAGAGGTCACACTCCCAGCTGTCACCTCTTACCCACTGCAGCCTGACCTGTTTGTGAACAAGGAATTTAGATCCTTGCCAGGTGGGGGGCAGATTTACTCAGCAGTCAGACAGCTCAAAACTAGGCTGCTACCATCTGTAGATACTCATGCAATTGAAAAGAAACCAAACATCATGAATCCAACCAAGTAACTATTTTCTGTAACAAAGAGCTCTGTGTTCCCACACTGCACATTAGACATTCAATATTTTAATGAAGTAGAAATAGCTTTTGCTTTTTGAAAAGGCCAGTGGTAAATGTAACATTTACCTCTGCCTTGCCATATTTCTCCACTCTTTCAAAGCTCCTTGGCCCCAAGAAGCTATTCTAAGCAACCTTTCTTTGCCCTTTTTTTTTTTTTTCCTTCAGTCTTCTGCTATTTCCACCTTTACCCTTTGCTGCTCCCTGGCTCCAGTACATCCAGGTCCACCTGCAGCCACAGGCTGCAGTCATAGACCAGCCCAATGCTGGGCAATTTGTGGGTGATCAGTATTTACACTGGCAAGAAATGCTACAGGTCCAAATGTTGAGGCAAAACATTAACATAAAGTGAAAAATGTTCTAAGAACAATTTTTCTGAAAACTTATCTTTGAGGGAAAACACAAGCATGTGATTAACATTAAACACAGCAATAGTCCTAATGAAGCCAGTGGGGCTTGACATGAAATTAGTACATACTCTTATCATATGAAGACTTTATGTAGATGAAGAAAATTACCTTCTCATCTCATTTCACAGGCATCCCTGACCTATATGTACTCCTGTGATTGCTCCTTCTCACATCAACTGTTCATCCAACCACTTACTAGCCAGCTGGTCTGCTTTGATCCCTCTCTAAACTTCTGTGCACTCCCTCCATGCATACCTGAGGTACCAAGAGGGTTAGTGGTGGAGATCTGTTTTGCACTGAAAAGAGGAAAGCATGATGAATTGGGAGCAGGCACCACAGAGGTCTTTGGAAAACCTGAGTTAAGATCCTAGCACAGGTGTCCTCAATGAACTGTCAGATCAGTGATTGCCCTCCCTGCTTCTCTGGCCCAAACTTTCACACCTGTGAAACTCATCCTCAGGTGTTCCATTAAAGTTTTTGCTTCTTTCAGTATTCCACTCACAGTGAGCCCCATTTTCTTCTTTGGGCACGTGCTCAGAGACTAGATTTCATTTCAAACACAGAGGTCCTGTAGGTGGTCAAAGAGCAGCAAGCACCCCAGCACAAACTCACTCCTGCCATGCACTCCAGCACCTGCATAATTAACCCTAGTGCTCCTTTAGGTAACCAAATGCCAGGAGCTTCTCCTGCAGAAAAAGCAAAAGGTGAGAGAGAATTGTGGGCATCCAGAAGGTAACACCACTCATGAAGTCCAAGGGACCATTGACCTTTCACTCACATAAGATTTCTGTGCTATATAGTATAACGTGTGGTGCTCAGGGAAAGACCGGAAGACTCCTCATGGTCTTACACAGCACTGAGTATATGAAACACAGGAGTTTGGAAATTAGAAAAATTAAGAAGACAGCAAACTACAATAGCTGAGACACAGAAGAACTGGGAAAGGCCTGGCATCAAAAAAAAATAGAGGGAGAAATAAATTAGGGAATCACAGAATGGTTCAGGTTGGAAGAGACCTCAAAGATCATCCATAGGCAGGGACACCTCCCACTAGAACAGGTCACTCAAGGTCTCATTCAGCCTGGTCCTGAACACCCGCAGGGAGGTCGTGGAGCACAAAAACACCCAACAAGATCACAGATCACATTCTGTGCTTCTGGGCTCCACAGCCTCTGCCAGTGTCTCCCCACCCTCACTGTAAAGAGCTTCTTCCTAACATCCAGTTTAAATCTCTTATGCTGTTGGCTAGTTTAAAACCCTTGCCCAACTTCATCATTTAGCATATAAGGAACATTGAAAAGAGCATCAACGCCTACTACCACGAGTCCTGTTCCTTCAGCCCATTTCTGACTGCTGGTTGTTGCACAACAAAGCCTTGCATTTTGCCAAGTAGCCAAAGACCTTCCTGACTGCTTCCATTTAGCCCACGCCTGGAGCTAGCTGTTGTTCTATGGCTCCTCCCCAACAAAACGGAATCAGGAAAGGAAGAGAAGCCCCACAGTTTGAAATGAAGAGTGTTAATGAAACTACCAAACTGATCCCCATATCAGCACAGCATATGTAAAGGTGTACTCACCCCAGCAGAAGTTCCACAGTCAGAGCATTCAGAAGCGCAGTCCTCGGGAGCAGGAAGAGAAGCAGCCCCCACAAGAGGCTCTCCTCACCCAACTTCCCTCATTATACTCATGAGCTACAGCTGTAGCCAACTCAGCTCAGCTGTCCCTGCTGACTCAGGTGTGCTAATGACCTGCAGCTGGCTTGGATTCTGCCCCAGCAAAACCAGGGCAGCAATACAGCAAAGAAACGTGGTGCAAACCACCCAGGGGTTGCAAAATGGTTAGCACTGTTAGAAACGGTAGGACGCTTCCTGCCAGTTGTTTCTGTCCTTTTTGACTGACTTTGCAGAAAGAATTCAACTCTGAGGTGTAGGTACATAAAGATTTCCAGAAGCAAATGAATGATCACTGAAGGTGTAGCAACAATCCCTCTCCTTAGCAACACTTTTTGTTGTTTATTTTGGGCAGGCAGTTTGAAAACTGAGCGACAGTGTGAAATCTATGTCTGAAAAGTCTGCTTGTGGGTTTTTTTTTTTTTAAGTGAGGCAAGATACATCCCATTTCTTCCCCCAGCTATTAACCTTTCTGTCAGCTAATTTTCAAAAGCCTTCACAATACACAAACCAGTATGATAACAGTTCACATTTCTGGGCTGCACCAACACCTCCTCCCTGAAAATTGCATTGCTTATTCATGTCTATCTTTTTACAATAAATAAGAGAAAGGGTATGTGGCCATAACAATATACTTTAGAGAACAGAATTATTTGTTCCTGAGATGGAAACACTGTTTTCTTTTGAATTAGGTTGGGAAAAAAAAAAACCAGCAACGAAGACTACTTAGCATAGTAAAAAGAAACCTCCTACTCATTTTTATTTTCTCTTGAAAACACTTTTTTTTTTTTCCCCACTTCTATGAGCAGTTTAAAACTATTTTAGACACACAGGTTAATGATTTAGGCAAATAAAATATTTCCATGGTGTACTCACCTACAAATCTCTCTTTATCAGCATTGCCCCACTTCCTGACCATTTCTTTGTAGGATTAGACTGTGAAATGGACACTGTTCAAATATATGAAGAGCAGAAAGGATCTCAAGGAATACAGTTCTTGCTGTGGCAAAGATTGCACTGCTCATGTACTCCCTCCATTCATATTAACTATTTGAGCCCTCACAGTTTTACCACTTCTATTTCATGCAACAATGCAACAGAACTGAGGAGGAACCAAGGTAATAATGGGGAAAACTCAACAACTTTTTGCAGAGGTAACAAACAGGGGCAAATGAGTTGTTAATGCTCCACACTGTCCCGTGTAAGAAGCTTCCTAAAATATTGTTTATTTTGAGGAGTGATAGTGATTGCTGGAGGTTACTGGAGGTGGAGTCACTGTCTCCAGACTCAGCACTGCTCCCCTGAAAAGAGTACTAGAAGTGAAAGTGCATAAACAGACTAAAAAAAAATTAACCCAACCTCCAGTGCCTGTTGAACTCCAGTGTCTTTTGACTTGGTGATCCCAAGGGTCTTTTCCAACTTGAATGTTTCTGTGATTCTGTAAAATAATAGGAAAGCTTCCAATAACTCCTGTGTGTATAAAATAAATAGGACCAAGATGCAATTGTCCCAGATCCTATGCCCATATTTAGGCCTAAACCTCCAAACCTGATCTGCCTGGATTGGATCTCATATCTAATTCCTAAACAAAACCCCAAAACAAAACAAGATAAAAGAAAACAAAACCCCCACTTGTTTTAATGTTCAGTACCTTTTCATTCAGGTGAACACATGGACATTTTCTGTGAGCATCACTTTGGATTTCATCCTGTTGGGTTTCACACGTGCACGGTTTTCAGCTGAGCTCAGGCGGCCACGGTGGCAGATAAGCTTAGCACCCAGATCAATGAGAGAAAATTCATATTGAGTATTACAGGACAGCCAAAGGAAGCAGCTGTCAGATTTGTTAATGTAACACTTTGTATCAGAAATGTGGTTTAAAGGGTGTTGTGTGTCCAGTCCAACCATTCCAGGAGCAGAACCACACACTCTACCCGCTGTGCCCAGTTAGTAAAACCTCATTTGTCACATGAATTGCTCTTCCACACTATATGTGAGGAGTGAGGCAGTGAAATACTCCCAGAAATGCAGGGAACTCATGGAAGTCCTTTTTAATGAAATCCTGCAGTCCCATTTTGAAAAGGAGCAAGAAATGTAAACGATGCTATTATGTGACTCCTGTGCAAATTAGCTCTCTGGGAATCCAAAATAGAACAGATTTATGCTAACAACAAGCTGAGGGAGATTACTTGCAAACAACAAAGGCAGCCTGGCCAGCAGTTTAGGCCTTCTCTTGTTAAGAAAATGTTCCCATCTGTAACTAAATCAATTAGTTATACCAGTGCAAACCCCTGATAGAGACATGCTGCACCAGCATGAACTGGGGCTTAAAGCCATTTAGGTTAATTCAATAAATCCTTGTCAGCATTGCTTTGAAGCAAAGGATACCATAGGAGCAGAAGTTTATTTGGGGTAAAGAGACTGACTGACATGTGGGTAGGTATCAAGCTGTCATTCTTCTGGCTATAAGCATGTGCAGCTGAGAGAATACATGTGGCAGGTCTGATTTGGATCTCATCTCCAGCCTGTGTAATGAAGAATGACGCTTCCTCCCTTACAGCCCTTTCTATTCAATAACTCATCTTAAACTCATTTTCAGACGCTTTAATCTTGAGATGTAGCAAGACAATTACATATGCTGACCCTTAACACAACACACCTCCTGGAATCACACCAGGCTGTCATCTTCCTCTCCCTTTTCCCAGCTCTGCCCTTTTCTGTGTGGCAGTGTGGCCAAGTCTATCACTTTCTCCCTCGTCAGCTGCAGCACTGGCATCCAAGGCAAGGCACAACGCTGTCCCCACAACCGCTGCATTGCTCACACTGCTGGTGTCGGGTGGGTTCTTCAGTGCTAATAGCTCACGTAGTCAGAAATGTGCTCTGAGGAGGCCATCAGTGGTGCTACAAGAAGGCAAAGCAGCTACAGGAGAGCCAGGCTGTCTTCTCCTCTTCATCAGCATTGCCACTGGTTGCTAGCTGGGGCTGGGAGTAAGGCATTGTGTCAGCATTGGTGCAAAGGGTCTCATTGTTGCCTTCCGAGCTCGTAGAATCATAGAATGGTAAGGTTGGAAGGGACCTCAAGGATCATCTAGTTCCAACCCCCTGCCGTAGGCAGGGACACCTCCCACTAGCACAGGTCACTCAAGGCCTCATCCAATCTGGCCTTGAACACCTCCAAGGAGGTTGTGGAGCACAGAAGCTCCACAACTACCCTGGGCAACCTGTGCCAGTGTCTCACCACCCTCACTGGAAAGAACTTCCTCCTGACATCCAGTCTAAATCTTCCCTCTGCCAGTTTAAACCCATTGCCCCTAGTTCTGTCACTACTAGATCTTGTAAATAGCCCCACCCCAGCCTTCCTGTAGACCCCTTCAGATACTGGAAGGCTACTCTAAGGTCTCCTGGAAACCTTCTCTTCTCCAGGCTGCAGAGCCCAAACTCTCTCAGCCTGTCTTCATAGGAGAGCTGCTGCAGCCCTCTGAGCATCTTTGTACCCCTCCTCTGGACTGGCTCCAACAGTTCCATGTCCTTCCTGTGCTGGGGGCTCCAGAACTGCACACAGGACTCCAGTTGGAGTCTGACCAGAGCAGAGCAAAGAGGCAGAATCCCCTCCCTTGCCCTGCTGGCCACACTGCTCTTACTACAGCAAGAGTTTAAAAAGCAGAGTTTAAAAGTTTAAATAATTTTAAAAGCTCTTATCAGGTACTTAATACAGGTCAGTCTTCTGCATATTGCCTACACCAAATGTTTTCTACTGCCCAGGAATCTAGGACTGAAGGCCCCCTGAGACACAGTTCATGCCTTTGCTATCACAAGCTCCATATCAAATAATTCTTCATAATAAATCAATCTCCAGTCCAGCAGTAATAGATTTTTTCTTCTACCAGGCAGATGGTTCTGGACCAGAGCTCCCCTGTTTACTGACCTGATGGTTAAGAGCCCAGTTTTGATTCACAGGCCAAAATATACCTGTGTTCAATAAATTCTACTTTAGATCTCTTTGTTGTCACAGTAACATTTTCCAACAGTTTAAACAGTTTTTCTCTCACTCTTACCCATATTTTCTCATCTGCCCACATATATTTGTGGCATTTGAGTCTTTCTAGATCTGTCTTGCCAAGAAATACTGATCAGGAAGTTTTTGTGTCTTCTAACAAGAGCTCTGCATCCCAGATTTTCCCATGCACATCTTCCATATTGCATTAACCTTTCTTGTGCTGGGCACAGCATTCTCCATGGCGTGGGCTCCATATATGCACTGGACCTTTCACAATTACTCCACCTGAAACAGTTCCCAATTTCTTTTTTTCCCCCATGGTCTAGCCCACAAAGTCCTCCTGTTGCACTGGCACCAGCAGGGAGGCAGCAGCAGCCTGTGGCACAGGGACAGGTATGTGTGCTTAATGAGATGTGAGAAGAAAGGCACAGAAAGTNTCTTTCTAGATCTGTCTTGCCAAGAAATACTGATCAGGAAGTTTTTGTGTCTTCTAACAAGAGCTCTGCATCCCAGATTTTCCCATGCACATCTTCCATATTGCATTAACCTTTCTTGTGCTGGGCACAGCATTCTCCATGGCGTGGGCTCCATATATGCACTGGACCTTTCACAATTACTCCACCTGAAACAGTTCCCAATTTCTTTTTTTCCCCCATGGTCTAGCCCACAAAGTCCTCCTGTTGCACTGGCACCAGCAGGGAGGCAGCAGCAGTCTGTGGCACAGGGACAGGTATGTGTGCTTAGTGAGATGTGAGAAGAAAGGCACAGAAAGCGCCTTTTACTGCCAAACAGAACACAGAAGGAATCTTATTTCCCTACTCCTGCAACCAGAGAGTAGCCTCAAGTCTTTTCCTTCTTTTCAGGTGTTTCTGGAAGATAGGCTACCAGTTCTTGGCAGAAACTCTTGCTGAGCTGTAAGCACATGATGTTGAACTTAGTGATGTTAAATTGCATCCATTTCTTTTCACTTCTATCCTCAGTGATCCAGCTGCTCCTGCATGAGGTTTTGATCCTCCTCTGCAAAGGCAATACCACTCAGCTTTGTGTCACTAGTGTCATTTTCCAGTTCACTCCCACTTTTTGATCCTCAGGTTAGAAGTAAAAATGTCAACAGACACAGAGACTTTTTTTCAGTCACTATAACACTCCAGCAGTAACCTCACTCCTGTCTCTATCTCTTCTCTATCCTTTCACTATCTCTTCAACACTAATCAGGAACCCTGTTCACTTCAGTCTACTTTTTACCCCTCATGTGCAACTCATCCCTCTCCCCTAGTCTGGCTGATTATTAGGCAGTGAGAATGCAAAACAAAAAATTAGTTATCTAGCTACTGATATTTATCTTAATAATGTACCATTTTGGGAGCAACTTTTGAAGTAAAAAAAAAAATAAATTAAAATATGAGAAAATAAATACAAAGATTTATATCTCTGTAAAGAGATTAAAGGCAGCTGCAGCCAAGGGAGCTCGTGCCAGATTGATCTGACACTGCTCTTCAGGGGAGAATTATTTTTATTTTTTTCAAGAAAATGAACAAACCAAACCAAACAATGAATTTGATCTGCAGGGGCTTCAGGAAAGGACTTGATACTGGGTGGCACAGGTAGGAAAGACTTGCTAGAGTTTGCAGTTTAGGCAGGGAAAGGGAAGAGGGGGTTAGCATAACTTCATACCAGTTAAAAATAACTGTTGAGACTAAGAGTGACTGCTTGGCTGAGCCATGCCATTTACCACAGCTTTAAATTGCTTTGGAATTGTTTAAGCATTAGTTAACTGGCTGCCATGAATCCCATGATGGATCTCTTAAGTCAGAGTTAAGTAATGGTTTACCATAGCCTGGTTAATGGTTATACAAGGTGTTCATGTCTGATTAGGCTTTTTCTTTCCATTAATATAATTGTGTGATAATTAACTTAATTCCTTTACTTTTGCTTTTTTTGAGGGGTGAAATGTACATATTTTGTGATTTTAGGATTTTTTTTTTTTTTCTTTCTCCCTGGGAAAAACTCTTCTATTACAGAGCATTCTACCATGTCAATCAATTAGCTGTTCCTGCAGAGTTTATATTCTCAATTTTGCAACCAAAAATAATGGATACTTAAACTTTTCCACTGGTAGGAAGCACAACAACAGAGAGAGGATGCTTGATTGATTGGAATTGCCAAGCAGCAATGAACATGTAGCACAATATAGCACTGAACGTTAACTTAAAAGAGAAGACCATAACTCCTTGAAAGAAAATCATATTTACTGAAACATTAAGCATTAAAAAAGTTTGTGTGACACAACTGGAAATATTGATAAACACAAAATAAACAAACACTTCAGTGTGGAAATGTAGGGCATTAAATATGCTGCCGATTCCATTTGGGTTTTTGGTAGCACTTTGCACTGTCAAGCACATAACAACCAACCAGGACCTTCAGTCACATCGAGTGTGCTTCACTCTGCACTTTTAATCAGTCTTCTTAGGAAGGGACAGAAGATGCTACCCCCACAGAGCAATATCAACTCAGAGACAAAACTGTGGGATCTGGGTGGAATAAACAAGCAGAAATCACAACCCACTGCAGAGCAGCTTTTTTACTCCATAAACCATGCAGAAACTCTGAATTTCTGCAGTGGAAATAAGAGAGGGAGAAAAAGGGGCAGAAAAGTTTATACTCATATTGCTGTATATGTATCTGTATGAGTTGGCAGTGAGATGCATTTCAGAACTAGTGGCTGAAAAAATAGGTTCCTATGGCACAACCAAGTGCTTTAACATTGTTTCCTAACTGTATTTGAACTGTAATTCTAGGAAGTTTTCATCCAGAAAGGTAGGTGCTTTTCTAGGCATCCACAGCCAGGAAAATGAAGTCATATAACAACAGATGCAGAAAAGGGTCACTGACATCATCAAGGGAATGGAATAAGACCAAGAGGGTTCATCCTCATCAGCCTACCGAAGTGAGGGGTTTATTTGTTTGAGGTAAAGTGATGGCATACAGTAAAAAATTCACATGGAGCTATTAATTACAAATGCAAATTGAAATGTAGAAATGAATGATGCATTAACACTGCACCAATCCAACAAGAAAAGAGGTAAAGATTTTAGGCAGCCTCTTATCCTGTGAAGAGCAGTTTCACCTGCCCTTAGCAGGAGTCAAATTTACTACCATGGGAAAGCAGAAAGAGCAAGGCTGTGAACAGGGGCAAACATTCATATTCATTTGGGGATTTTTAGTGCAAGATTCAGATAAAAATACGAATAAATGCAAATTTCATCTGGTGTGCATTCATCTAGGCATGAAATCTCGTGCCTAAGCCCCCTCCTCCTCTGCCCACTGAAAAATAATGTTAATATTATTAATATTATTACTACTACTAGTAATAGCCATCATCATCTTTCATCTGGCAGATGTAATGTGCTCCTCCAGCTCAAGGATTTGAGCAGCCATTTGAGTTTTTCTTTATAACAAGCTGTCTACAAGTGATCTTAGCAGATGATGCTAAGCTGTGCAGGTCCAGGATCAGCAGCAGCTGTATCATCCAAGTTGCACAGCACAGTGATAATCTGACTGCCCCAGAGCTCCCCTGAGAGGTAGTTCCTACAAACCACTTTCACAGGCAGGCTATGAGCTCAAACAATGATGCTGAGCAAGAGAATATTTCAAATGCTTGTTACAGAAAGATCACTGAATCTCAGCTCTGGAGCAGTGTGTAGGGAAAATGCAGAAGTTTCACTGTATTGCATATTGCACAGGGTGCAGCTCTTGGGGTGAAATAATCTCTTGACTCACTGCCAGCAGAGAGTGGAGGTCCTCCCTAAACACACACTCCTGTGCTTCTGTCTTGGTGCTCCTGGATCTGTGTGCCCACCATGTGCCATCAGAGCTCGTCTGAACTGACTCTGCTCACTGGCTCAAGAAAATACTAAGTCAGCAGAAATGTAGTTATCTGCCTGTTTAGTTAGAGGATAAATCATCCCACAGGAAAAACCTAAACCTATCTGAACCAGTGCAAGGAAGAGGACAGAACGCATGCAGACAGGTACAGGCAAGGGAAAAGGAGGGGAGAGGGAGAGGGAGAGGGAGAGGGAGAGGGCTCTTTGAGAGCACCAAGATGTTGGGTTCATGTCCATGGGCATTACTGCAAGCTAAAACTGTACTAATGATTTGCCTTAGACTATTGATTTCCGAACTGAAAGAAATGTCCCATTCTGTGAAATTCCACCATAGCATAAGGTGCAATCTTCTGGTCATTGGTTGAACTCTCAGGATTATTTTAAGAGACCCTGTGAGGTCTGCAAATGTCAAGAGCTCTGGAGTCAAAACTTGACAGATCTGAAAGCTGGACAGCTGCAGTACAGTTCATTGCAGTATATTACCAAGGGAGAAACAAATCCTATTTTTAGTTCACCTTGTAGAAGAAGTGAAACCATTACAAAGATGAAAGAATTGGTCTTTACTAAAAATAGTATGCAAATGAAGCCTTCCTTTCGACAGGCTTATCTCTTCCCTTCACACTCATAGCCATGGTCAGTGGCAAAGACTTTCCCTGAAAATAGGCATGGCATAGACACAATTCTCATTTGTGTTCTCTGCACTCATGAAGAGGAAAAAGAAAATGACTGAACAAAACCCCACCCCCAAAGTGGTGCACAACATAAAATACAAATAGGATACAGAATTCAAATGGAAGGTATTGTAAATCTGCAGCTCCAGATAGTCTCTTACTTTGTAGACCAAGGTCAAAGCAAACATTCAGAAGAGAAAAAATTCCTTCAGCCATGACAAGGAGTTCCCTGGTCTCCAGTGTTTTGTATTAAAATACTAGAATTAAATGTTTACATCAAGAGCAGTGTGGGCAGCAGGGTGAGGGAAGTGATCCTGCCCCTCTGCTCCACACTGGTGAGACTACACCTGGTGTACTGCATCCAGTTCTGGGGTCCCTGGGACAAAAGGGATATGGAGATACTGGAAGGTGTCCAGAGAAGGGTCACGAGGTTGAGCAGAGGGCTGGAGCTGCTCTCCTATGAGGAGAGACTGAGGCAGTTGGGGTTGTTCAGCCTGGAGAGGAAAAGGTTCCAAGGTGACCTTCTTGTGGCCTTGCAGTATCTGAAGGGGGCTATGAGAAAGCTGGGGAGGGACTTTTTAGGCTGTTAGGTAGTGATAGGACTGGGGGGAATGGAACCAAGCTGGAAATGAGGAGATTCAGACTGGATGTAAGGAAGAAATTCTTCAACATGAGGATGTTGAAAAGGGTTGCCCAGGAAGGTGGTGGAAGCCTCATTCCTGGAGGTGTTTAAGGCCAGGCTGGATGAGGCTCCGAGTAACCTGATCTAGTGTGAAGTGTCCCTGCCCATGTCAGGGGATTTGGGACTAGATGATCCTTGAGGTTCCTTCCAACCCTGACCAATTCTATGATTCTATGGTCTTATGTTTTTTCTTGTCTCCTTTGGCCTGAGGAGGAGCAGCCAGCAGCATGAAATTTTGCAACCTCAACACTTTTTTTTTTTTTT
>VWZE01001778.1:646166-710584 GCA_013396675.1 Eubucco bourcierii | reverse complement strand
CAGGATGCCATTTGCCTTCTTGGCCACCTGGGCACACTGCTGGCTCATGTTCAGGCGGGTGTTAATCAGCACCCCCGGCTCCCTTTCTGTTTGGCTGCTCTCCAGCCACTGCCACCCCAGCCTGTAGCTCTGCATGGGGTTGTTGTGGCCAAAGTGCAGCACCCAGCACTTGGATTTATTGAATGCCATCCCCTTGGACTCTGCCCATCTGTCCAGGCCGTCGAGGTCCTGCTGCACAGCCCTTCTGCCCTCCAACTCAGCAACATCTGCCCCCAGCTTGGTGTCATCTGCAAACTTGCTGGTGACTGACTCAATGCCCTCATCCAGATCATCAATGAAGATGTTAAAGAGGATGGGACCCAGTACTGATATCTTCAAGATAATTTCTAGACCTTTTATGCATATACTGTGAAGCACAGGCCCTAGAAATGTTCCCATTTTGCCACAAATTCACCTGTGAACTTCCCTGTTTTCTTATTTCTCTTTGTTTTTCAGTCTTTGTAAGTACACATGAAAGGTATTTAAGGATGGTGTTAGGAAAGTCAAAACCCACCTGGAGATGATGTTTACAAGGCAGATCCAGGGCAATGAGAAGAGTTCCTACTGCTGCATTCATAGTTAAAATAATAAAAGGCTACATAAGAGCAAATGTGAAGTTTCCACTTTCAAACTATTCCCTTTTAGCTGACACTTTCTGTTCAGTTCTGTTGGTCATCAATTTTTTGGTTTAATAGGCCGTTCAAGGCCAGATTGGATGAGGCCTTGAGTAACCTGTACCAGTGGGAGGTGTCCCTGCCTATGGCAGGGGGTTGGAACTAGATGATCCTTGAGGTCCCTTCCAACCTTACCATTCTATGATTCTATGAATATTGGTATCTCATAGGCACTGCTATGGTTGCTTATTGATAGCAGACACTGAAACATCTTCTGGTAGTAAAATTGCTGCTTTGCTCCTTTGGGACTCCTGGCTGTCTCTCCATTAAACAATCATTCATTACATCAAAGAAACTTAACCTTGGTATCATATTGTGTGTGTGACACCTTAATTTACATCCTAATTGACTACTGAAGTATCCTATCATAATAGCCTCTTTGATCACGCTGTTTGTCACAATGAGGCATTATAACCCACCTGAATGGGTGGCTGATGGCAACAGGCAGTGCTGTCATTTCTCCATGTAGGTACAGAATTCCCATCTGTACCAAATCCATACTGTCTGTTGATACCTTTCAATTATTCATAAAACTTAACTCTCCAAATGCTCTCACACCTTGCACCACTGCTTCCCTTCCAAGAAACACTTTATCCTTTCTGCAGGCTTTGGCCTCTGGTAAAACATAATCTAGATCACAAGTCTTATGAGGAGCAGCTGAGGGAAATGAGGTTGTTTAGCCTGGAGAAAAGAAGGTTGAAGGGAGACCTTCTGGCTCTCTACAACTGCCTGAAAATAGATTTGTAGCAAGGTGGAGGTCAGTCTCTTCTTGCAAGTAACAAGTGATAGAACAAGAAGAAATAGCCTCAAGTTGCACCAGGGAAGGTTTAGACTGAATATTAGGGAAAATGTCTTCACTGAAAGGGTTGTCAAGCACTGGACAGGCTGCCCAGGGAAGTCATCATTCCTGGAGCTACAGATGTGGCACTCAGGAGCATGGTTTAGTGCTTGGCAGTGTAACATTTCTGTTTGGACTTGATGATTTTAAGAGTCTTTTCCACCCTAAATGATTCTGTGATCCTGACTGATTATCATTCATCCACCAAATGTATGTCAAATCCCTGTTTAAATCCTCATGTACCTTTTTTGTCTTTTTAGACTTCTCAAATTGTAAAACAGTATCATACTTTGGTCTGATTTCCACTGATTTGATAACCCTGCCCTTAGTATTAGCTATTTTATCACCTTCTAATGTGTTCAGTCTTTGGGGATAGAGCATCTCTACAATTCCAGCTGAAACAACATCCAGAAACCTACAATCCTCTACAGATTTTAGCATATTTTTCAGTCTTTATTTTAAAAACTCCCTCTGTAATCTTCCTAACTTTGAATCACCACTTCTCTGTTTCTCTTTTGTTTCTAATGAAGTCATTATGGATTCCAAGATCCCAGTTATTCAGTGGATCTGTGCAGAATGACAACATTGCTCAACAAAGGTGAGCCCATATGCCAGCAGGGCTCCCAATTAGAAAATGAACTTAGAAGCACAGCTGCAGAGGAGTAGCCCTGAAGTCTCTGCTTTTCCTCATTCAAAGAATCCCGTGCTGCCAAAAGAAGGCTGGGGAGAAGGCACATCCAGAATGGAGGAGAGACAAATAAAAAATAAAAAGCAGGCAATATTTACCTGTAAACTTCATACAAATTCTTTGTAGCTTTTGTATAGTCAAAAATCTTCAAACAGACTTTTCTCCTTAGAGAGCTCATGGATTTTTTTGGCAGGACAAGAGTGTTTCATGTGAAGTACTGGGAGAAATGTGAGCTGTACTATTACAGCTTCGTGGTTCTCTTGCCTAACAGAGACCTGACCAAAAGAAAGAAATGTGTCTAAATCACTCCTGAATTTCAGTAAAGGTTTTCTTCTATTTTGCTTCTTACAATGTGCAAGAAATGCTTTTGTCTGGATTGTTTTTTCTATCTCAGATATCCACCTTTGAAAAGAATATTTCAGATCTGTGTGAATTCCTACATTCTCTTCATAATTTGTACAGACTTTTCTCATGGTATTAGGTAGCAAAGGCAAAAGCATCAGAGAGAAAATCTTATTAGGAGCTAAACTTTAATCCTTTGTAAAAGTTAACTGCAGGTATGAGTCTGTTATTTTGACAGATTCATGCACTGTACCTCAAAGCCTCTGTTACCCAAAAAACAGCAACATAAATCCACCTACCTGCATACTTCTCCTATTAATTACAGTTTAATACAATACTCAGGTGCATTCTGTGAAGCAGGTCCATGCCGCAGCTAAGGTTTACTACTACAGACATACCATGCAGACATATCCTAGCTGTCTCTCATCTAGGGAAGTTTCAGCAGAGAATATGTGCTGCAGGGGTCCAAGGAAAGCAAGAATGTGAGGATATATTTTGGCAGTAGGATGGCATGGACACAGTTAGATTGCTGGACAGACTCTGCAGTTGAAGGTAGACTGGATAGGCCAGATCTTAGAGCAGGCAAACCCTAAGAAATAAAAGGTGGATTGCTGGCCAAGTCAGGGACCTCTATAAAGATTAGTGACCTTGCCTCCAAAATGCCCTGAAGCACTGAGAAGAGCAGAACTCTGCTTTGTGCAAGAAAATTTTGTGAATCAGATCTAAAGCAAGTCCTACACCATTTGGAAGTTGCTGTGTAGCCAGTGTTACACAGCCTGACCCAGGACTAAAATCCACGGGTGGGAAAGAGTGCTGGGCAACAGGAAAATTCCTCAAAGGTCAGTTAAAGTGCTACTGTATGAAGTGGCCTTGTGACAGAAGCTGGCTGTTCTGATTCTGCTTGAGTTTTTTTCCAAATATGAATATTTATCCCTAAAGGTTCTATTCTAAGCCCATAAGGTCTCCTAGGTCATGAGCTGTGACCTTCCTTTTGGCAGGAGGGAGGAAAAGGCAGACAAGAAGTGCATTAAATACATTATAGGAACTTTTGGAAAATGAGCTCTTGTTAATAATTATTATTCCGAGTGTTGGGAGTAAGCACTCTTTTAAATGCCACTGAACCGACCATCACACGATGCAGTTCTGGTCTGGCTTACACCTTTCCACTCCTGTTGGAACAGAATGAAGTTGCTCTTACTTACACCAGAGCAAGAGTGCAACTCCCCCTTTATTCTTCAAAACTAATCCTCCCTACAGGAACTGCTTCTTTTCTGATACCTCCAAAATAAAGAAAATTGGTATGTCCATTCACGTACGTATTATGGGTGATCTGTTTATCAAGAAATGAAAGAACATTTCCTTCCAATTTCTGTTTTCCTTGTGATTGATATTAATTAGGTTTTCTGCAAAGCACAGCTTATCTTGAACCGAACCCAAAGCAGATGAATATGTTACTGTGCGGTAAGATTTTCTTTTCTTGAAATGAAGAATGGGATGAAGATGCTTATCTGAGATCAAACAGGCTTCAGGTAGAGTTTACATCAGCAGCACTTTGAAATTCATTGTTAGAGTAGAGTTGGTATCAATAAAGAATGAGAATGGTACCCTGTATTGTGCCTGCATTTATTAACTTATTTCCAGCAGCTAAAAAGAGAGAGCTGCCGTGTACCTCCAGTCACAGCCTTTTCTTCCTGAGATGAAAGCAGCAAGTATATTTCATAATGAAAATTAATGGAATCCCTGAGAACAGCTTAAAAAAAAAAAAAGAAAGAAAAAAAAAAAGACAAATCACTGTTAAAAATAAAAGCTTGTGAATTTCCTCCGAGGTCTAATGTTAGTACACATAGTTGAACAAAAGTTGGCTGACAGCTTCTTTTGCTACCCACTGTGCCTCCCGCCTGCATGTCACGGTGCAGTGCTACATGGGGCTGCTTCGAGTGGCTGGAGCTCAGCTCCAACTCCACCAGCTCAGCTACCAAAAGCAGTGCAGCCATGTCTGTGCATCCCACTGCCAAGACACCATGCTCCTTAAAGCAGAGCGTCACACTAGCAGTCTTCCAGCACTTGACAGGGCATGTTTATACCTAATAATATAGTAGAGACTTATTCTGATCCTTACATTTTAGGAAGGCTCTAGGTAGGGCTGCTAAAACTCTTTTCTGTGGCACTAGCCAATATCCTCTGCTGGCATATTGTGAAATAGATCCAGTGACTTAATTTAATTCTCTCTTTACACCACACTGATGCAGGCTCTTTTTTCCCTGTAATCCTCTGCTTAGTGGTTCTGCAGCTCCCTTCACCCCTCACTGAGCTCCCTGCTACCCGCACAACCCATCCAGCTATCGCCCTCTCCTCCCGGTGCTGCATTGCCAGCCTTGATTTCCTCAAATCGCCTTTCTGCTAGAGCTTCCCTGCTCATACCATTGGCAAAACAGTTTACACCACTGTGCTTTGTACAAGTGCAGCTTATCCCAGTAGCGACACGTTTAAATCCCAGGACAGCTAAACCCTTCAATGCTGTGGTCATGTACCACATGTAGTTAGATAGATGCATTACCCACAAAGCCTTTCTCCTGCTCCAGGATTCAGAGAGGAAAGCTTTTGCCAGCATCCGGAATCATTACTTTTCTTCTTCATCATCTTTTCCCCCCCACCCCCTTTCTCTTTTTAGTGGCATCCATTTGTTCCCGGTACCAGTTTTTTCACCACCACTCTGCCAGTTATGGTAGTTACTAGATTCTTAATAAAAGAGAATAGCTGCAAATTAGGGCTGCCATCTGGCTTTTATTAGAAGAGAATGAGAATAGGTTTTCCCCATCCCTTATTTTTCTTTGTGCTAAAGAAATGCTGAAATGAAGAAACTATTCGGTCTGAGTTTTTCTGCCATGGACTCCCAGAAAGGGCCACCCCACTTTACAGCTGAAAATAGTGATTTAGTCTCCATGCTAAATCAGTCTTCAGCTTCTCCTAAGCAGAGACAGCCAATTGTGCCTAATTGTGTGTGGTAGTTCAACGATATGGACTACTGTTCATTGGGGATTGAGCTGCTCATTTTAGTTAGGACCACAAATTGAACTCAAACCAAGGTCCCAAAGAACAAAGCCTGGTGTTTTATACATTAAGTCATTCCTCCTTTCTTACTTGGCCCGTGAAATGAATCAGGGAAAGATTATTTTCTGGGTAAATTGGTAGTAAAACCCTGATGCAGACAGTTCCACAATTTGATTGCAGTCTGACTTCCACTTATTGAATATCACATCAAGCGGTGGTTCAAGGGTTTCATATGACAGCTTTAAAACCCGCAAAGTTTTTCAGAGGTACTTACTACATTGTGATCAGGTCACAGATCTAAATGTCAGTATTGTATGCCTGATTTGCACATTTCAAAACGATTTAGTAATTTTTTCATTTTAGTTGCATGCATGAAGTGATTTGGAATACAGAAACAATTTGGAATCATATTTAGTTTGTAACAGTTCAATTAACTTTAGTGCTGAAACATGCTTCTTTCCTAGTAACTAGTTTAATTGGTTACTATTGCAAGAACAGGTTTTGAAAGAATGCCTAAAAGGCCAGGGGCAAACTAAAGCCCACTCTAGAGAATCCATGCTCCTGCATAGGCATGTGTGAAAAAGAAATAGCAAACAGTCTTTGGGGTCACAGTGCAGAGTGTGATTGCCAGTGGGAAAAGGACACGTAGCCTGAGCAAGAAATGGACTGCACAGCAACCACTTTGCTCTGACACAGTTACCAGTGTAAACTCCAGTTCCCTCTGGCTAATTTTATTACTGTTCAATAAGCAAGAACAGTGGAGCACAACAAGGTTAGAAAATCTTAATGGTTCTTTATATGGTATATATACACATAAACCTTGGTCTGAGCAGTAAGTACAAAGATTAGGTAAAACAAACTTCGCAGTGCAATTGTTAACGTGTGCCAGGGGTAGGAAGTGTTCATCTAATTAAGTTAAGGAAACATCTGCTTTGCTTTTGAAAGTCTGACTTTTATTTTCCTAGAGATAGAAATGCTTTTGTTTGGTTGGGGTTTTGTGTTTTGGGTTTTTTTTAATAAGGGATTTGCACTTTGAAGCATTTTGCTAAGGTTTAAAAATAAAAAGGACGTGTCTCTTCAGCAAGAGTAAATCACCACATACATTAGTTCTGTCAGAGATGAATAAGGAAAGAATCTGCATGCATTTTTGCACCTCTGCACAACTGCAGAGGAGTGTCTGGAATTTTGGTGAGATTCAAGATTTGTATTTAGTTTTCTCTCATAAATCTGCCTCATAGCCCAATGTGGTGAGAAAAACCAAGCCTATGTTGAATTCTGGGCTGTAGAGTGGGTTTTGGATTGCCTTTTTTTTTTTTTTTTTTATGTACTTGAACCCCTTTCAGCCACAAGATCTGGTGCTGCAGTAACCCAGCTGCAGCTTGCTTTGAGCACTGTCTCTGTGTCTACACTGCAGAAAGCTGAAGGTACAAGGAAGCAGCGATGTTGTTCTGCTCTGAGATGCTGGGAAAGAAACTTGAGGAGAAAGAGAAGTGCCATCGTGGGGATTCTGCTTGTCAAAACTAGACTTCCTTTGCTTCTTTAAGAATAGGCAAGCTGCTGAGTGTGATTTATTCAGCATACAGAGGGCTCAACCATACTTCAGGTAAAGACAAGTACAGCTGCTGCTAGGCGCTCAGGTGCGGTAAGGTGTGGTACATCCCCAGAGCAGGTCTCGTCACAACTGATTTCATCCATCCAAATTTTAGGTCTCTAAACAAGCCTCAGTGTTTTCTACATAATTAATGATGACAAATCAGCACCTCAGATGGTAACCATTCCCTCCTAACCACTGTACAAGTTCCATGGGCTATGAGGGGCAGAAAATGGCACAAGAAATCCACTGACTGGGGGCAGGTCTAGATTACCAGCTGCCTAATTCTTGCACAGCTAGGGGCAGGTGAAATGCAACCAGTGCACATTCATTCCTTCAAAGAAGAAAGCAAATTTTGATATAGAAGGAAGCAATGATGTTACCATAATCAGAAGTTCTGTATATCCTTGGCTTTCAGGTAGTATATTAATGGATGACAGTCATGCAATGCTGTAAAGATGTAACATATAATGCAAAGCAGACTCATATTTCTAGGAAATCAGCTTGGAAAATCAGGATTATATTGTATATATCCTTAATTCACTGACAAGGCAAATAAATTTGATATTATGGGAATTACAGCTGCTTAATTCAAGAAATTGAATTAGGCAACTTCATTGTGAATAAGTGTTAGCTGTAGGTTGCATTTTGATGAACTTAAATGAAACAGCAGTAATGTAATTTTGAATATTGCTCAAAAGATTATTTCACTTCTCATTCATGAAAGAAAAATGTTTTGTTGAGATGATAACTGATTTTCAACTTGCTTCCTCCAGATTTCCAGTTCTGCCACACCAAGCACTCAAAAACAAGGGAAGAAAAGAGTTTTGGGTGTTTTTTTTTTTAAATTAAAGTTTCAAATCATTTTGCTCTTCACTGGGAAGAGGTCAATTCAAGAAATCAGTCGATGGTCTGGCTTTAGCCTTCTGTTTTGACCATAAGAGAGTGAAATGGGCCTGTGATACCTTGTGCACCTTGTGGGGGAGGTGCACAGCCACACAGGTCCATTAGCCTTGGTGGGAGCTTCTCCTGGGGAGACCTTTCCATAACTGTCAACACAGATGTACCCAAATGCTCACAGCAGAAATTTGTATCCATCGGTGGTACCAGTTTAGTTTATGGATTAAGGCACAAAATGAACCCAGGAGTCTGATCCAGGAGCAGTGACCTACATTGGACCAGATTGTGAAATCTGCCCATTCTTCAGGAGAAATAACCCACCTGCTCCATCAGGGCTGTGCTGCAGGATGAGTCAAAACAGGAATATTAGATGAGAACAGTGAAGGCAGGCCTAGGCCAATGCCAAGGTGAATGAGAAGCTCTTCTGACCCAAAGATGAAGATGGTTGCCTTATAGGAAAGAACCTACAGGTTCAGCAGAACCATAGAGAAAGTGAGGGACAAATGAGCAGAGGGACAACTGCAGGGGTTTTGAGCCTGTGGTTCATGAACCTCTGAGGTTACTCTCATTGTATTGGCTTAAGTGTAATGACAGAGATGTCCACACCTCCACTGGAATGTATGCACATTGAGAGCTGGCAAAAGCTGAAAAAATCTGAGTTTACCCAATTGTGTTTCCAGGAGCCTGTTTTGCCCCATAACTGACCTCAAACTTCAGCTGTGCTCCCTGACCTAATAGTTGGCCTTTGATGGTTATGTTAATCAGGATGTTCAGAGCACATCAGCATTATTGAAAACCAATTGCCATTCAAATTCACATTCTGCCTTTCATTTTACACCTAACCTGGTGGGCTGTTTTAGATACACCCCAAATCAACTCAAGTGTAATGTTTATGACTAAATTGACTTGTTTTCTGGCCAAGTAGCCTGTTTCTGCAGAGGTAGGATGCCAGTAGCAATTCATATCTATCAGGCCATCCTTGAGGGTCAGCTGGGCTTGCTCCTGTGAAAGGTATTATGTAGAAATTCCAGGAATTCTCCCCTCTCTTCAATCTGGGAATAGTTTCAGTGCTCACATATGCACGTGTTTATATCTACACATGTGTGTATGTATGTATGTATGTATCACTAGTATGTATGTATGCATCTATCACTAGTATGTATGTATGTATCTATCACTAGACACCCTTAATTTTATTTTTCACTGCTTTGTTAATTGCCTCCATTTATCTATCTGCATTCCATCTACATATTGTTGGAATGGAGCACTGCATAATAAGCAGAAGTACAAAGAGAGGCAAAGTAAAACAACGTATGCCTGCAAAAGGATGCCAAAAATTAATCCACAAGGGGGTTTTAATTTCAGATAAATCAGGCAACCAGGCTGGCTGGAGGCTCTGCTCTGCCCCGTTACATGACTGCTGCAAAGTTCAATGAGGAGGCAGGGGAAAACCCTTGTTATGTATGTCCTAGGAAAATAGGTTGGGGAAAAAAATGATATAAATTATGTCTTTTCAAAGTAAGATGATGAAAATGATATTGCAACTCTGAAGACTTCTGATGAACATTTTATCCTCAAAGACCACTTAATTCACAAAGGCACATCTCTCTAGCACAGCAACCCAAAGCTTGGAGGAACAATATGAGGATTTGCAAAGACTTTGTAGTATCACCAGAGAGGTCTAAATATGAAGACTGTAAAGCATGAACATCTTTGGAACAAACTTGTCTTTGGGATCTCAGAGAAAGCACTTCCCAGAGCCTGGTTTTCCATCAAGGAGGTGATTTGATCAAAAAGCTAAAGGAAAGCTAGTGCAATGCTGAAGTGATAAAAACACAAGGAAGAGATTGTAAAGCCATTGAAGGGTGCATCAGGGGTATCTTCAAATCTTTAAATACTTTCCCCCTTAATAATAGACATTCAGCAGAAGAGAGCAATTATTTCCTTTTACAGATCTGAATAGAAAGCTTTCTTAAATGGAAGTAGATAGATCTCGTTAAATAAATAGGATCGTGCCACGCTGTTGTAAATACAAAGACAGATATAATCAAAAGAAATGTCATTTGCTACTTACCTCTGAAGAGCCATGGTAGCAGCACTCAATAAATGAGTGGGAATGTTGAATGCTGAGCTTGTGTGTGACACAGCACAGACCTCAGAGAAACTGTCAGCATAGGTGCCCTGAGCACTCCTGCAGAAGACAACCTGCTCCTGCTGCTTTCTGCAAAGCCGAAGCAATTCGAGGTGATCTAGGAAGGCTGTGCTGAGAAGCCACCTGGTGCTGCTGAATCTAACAATTATTTCAATTTAGAAATGCTAGTGCAAAATACCAAAGTGTGATGGAATAAACAAACAAACAAACAAATTATGTGCATTCTTAAATAGAGGAGCTGGAACAAAACCTTACAGAGTTGTCACTGACAACTGTGTTAAAGGAGCCTGTTGCTTGCTTTATGACCAGGGATTGGGAATGACATTTAAAATACTGCAGCCAGCTATGAATTTAATCACAGAACAAACATTTGGAAAGGAGGAAAAGGAAATCAAGGCTCTCTTCAGTTGCCAGACATGGCCCTGTACTACAGGATAAAGGGGTTTGTAGGAGTCTATTAGCTACATGTACCTAAAACCAGTTCACTTACCTTGGACTGGTTGATAAATCCCAAATTTAAAGAAATGGTCCCTAGTTGTATCTGAACGGTACCAAGCCTGAAACTCTTTGGCTCCCCAGGCTGCTTTCCACCCCTGGGAAGGAGCAAAGGTGGTATGGAAGCACTGTGGGCCCTATAGCCTTGGGGACACAGGATACCTGCACAGCACTGTCAGAAGATGCTAACTTAGTATGAGCAAAAAACAGGTACTGCTGCTTTCTATCTTTTACCTGTTTGAGGGTTTATTTGGGGTTTGGATCTGCCTATTACCAACAGCCTACAGAGCACACCAGCCTGTTTTAAATAACAGCTTAAGGAGCAATTATTTCTTTTTTAATCAGCCCCAAATTCAGTTACCCTGGCTGCAAAAACACAGAAAATAGTTTTAAGAAGAATGATTAGCGACACTTCTATTACCGGGAGTTAAGCAGGTACTACTGCCCGTCTCCTAACCAGTCTACAAACAATGCTGTGGGTGCTGCTGGGGAGGTCATGCCCACAGAGCAGAAGACATTTCCTTTGACTCCATTCAAGATGGTGAGAACAAGGAAATGTTTCTGCAACGTCAGTCAGGGTGCAAATGGAAGCAGAGTTCCTTGCTGGTCTATGAGGAATAATTCTTCCACAACATAAGGATGTAGGTAAAACCTATAGCCTTGTTTGGGGACAAAACTGTCATGGGAACTTATGTTTTATTGCAAGAAGTAAGTTTCTTAGTGACAGATCCCAAGAGTCTACACACACATGTATGTTTTGGATAGACTGAGATGTATACATGCAGTTATGCACACATGTAGCTGTGTTTATTTGGTACACAGGGGTGTGTGTGTGTGTGTGTATGCTGGCTGGACAACAGGCACACCAGCAAGTTACTGATGATTAAACATACCTTAGAAGGTTATGTGTTAAACAAGTCCTACAGCCCTGGTAAAGGAACCAAAGATCAGTATGGCTTTCAGTTTGACCAAAGGAATAGTTTCCTAGGTACTGCCTGAAGCTGTGTGAGCAAAATGGAGCAAGGAAAGCAATGCATAATGTGTCCCTCTGCACCAAGAAATAGTACCAAGGGCCAGATACTGCTCTTGGCTGTATAAAGCAATAAAGGCAGACAGAACCAGGAGAAAAAGAGAACATTTGCTACTCATCCAAGAGAAGCCACCTTAACAGGACTTGACAGTCCATTTTCTCATATTCAGAGGTACTTGAATTGACAATATAAGTTCTGCAGCACAGGGCATAAACTCTGGAGCTGACCATATCTTGGCTTTACTATGTTCTCATTATCATCAAAAGCTGTGACTAATTCTTCCAGAGACTCACCACTAACCAGCACAACAACTGATAGATTTCCATGCTCTCTATGACCCTGCATTTTGCTGAGATCTTCAGATAATTGCCCCATTCAGTTAAACCTAATTTTCTTTTTCTTTAGCATTTTGGAGTGCTGAACATCTCCATTTGATGTCTTGTAGAACTGTCCCACGCACATTGTGGCAGGGTAAAATACAACTCTCAATCTACAAAAGAATAATGAAATGCCATAATTAACATTTCTATTAGAGAGTGAGAATAGCATCTGTGTGTTAGATGCAACAAACACAAATAAGTCAGAATCATCTCCAGTCTTGTATTAAGATGCGAATCATCTATTTATTACTTTGAGTATAAATGTTCCATTGCTATTTGCACAGTGATGAAGAGTAGTTTTCAGAGAATAAATCTGTTCCTTAATAGTGCAAAGAAAGAGAAGGATGGAGAATAAATGGGAGTTTAAGGGGATGCTAAAGTTCTCCCATGAGCTTGGATGAGATTTATGTGCAATGTGAATAAAAAATGTATATGCCAGTGCAGGATTCACTTTGTTGTTAGTTCCCGTTCCATTTGTCTAGCCTAACTGTATTCTTTGCCTCCCAGACACAGAGTGAGACTGGCATTGTTGAGCAAGTGAGGGAATAAACTGCCAGTCAGCAGCTATTTGTGGAAGCTTAACCTCATCCGATCTCATCAGACCCAACATTGTAGAGCAAGACCAGTGCCATGAGATTCACAGTAAAAGCATAAACAGCAACCTGCAAAGCTGCTTCTGCTAGGAAGAGGCATCCTAGGAGGCTTGCTGCAGAGCAGTCCTGTTATTGCCATGCCTACTCCATTGTTAAACGAATACGTCAGGTCTTCAATTATAGATCAGCTTTCATACAATGGCAGCAGCTTAGTAACACAGCTCAAGTAAGAGCTGGTGGGATTCTGATCTATGTTTGATAAGCCTCTCTGTACGATTTCGGAGCTATGAGGCTTCACGTTTGAGGCTTCATGTCCATTCCCATTAAGGCTTCCACAAAATCCTCACCACAGTTGCTCAGCTGTAAATGTGCAAAGGTCCGAATCTAAAGCTTCTGACACCTTATTAGTTAGATGGACATCATCTTGGTGGATAAGAAACAACACCAATGCTACTGAGCCATCAAAATGGAGGATTCCATTTGGGCTCTTTTTCTTCTCACTTACTGAGGGGATGAGACTTGGGCACTTCTGCCTCCTGCCTGAGTTGTTTCCACCACACTCCCATTGCCCACAAGCTCCTTCTGCCTCCTGGCTCCCCTCCCCCAGTAACTTCTGACAAAACTTGGTGACAAGGTAGCAGCCTTCAGCATCCTGTGACCCAGCAAACCGTGCTTTATGTCATGAAACCAGGGGGAGAGGCAGAGGCAGAGACACTGTCCTTTATCGCTGCTGCAGAGCCGCCTCAGAGAGATTATTACAAATCAGAAAATCCACCCAGGAAAGTGCGGCAGTAAATCAGCTCCTGCATGATTTACAGCCCAAGGAACTATTTGTGAAAAAAAAAAATAAAATTGCTATTTGTTAGCTGCAGAGCTATGCCAGATGTTGGATGGGTGTGCAACAGCTGTTACACAAATGGTGTCCCCTCACAGTGCTATGGCCACCCTCCCTCGGGGTGTCTGTGTTCCACCAGGACCCTGGCACCCCCACTCAGAGTCTTATGGTTGCCTTGTGCTTGCTGAAAGGGCACATAGCAGCCCATCGTGGTTTGCATAACTGTCATGTGTCAGAGGGCACAGCAGTGGCTGAGGCCATGACGTTGCTGGCAGGCAAGGCTGGAAGCTGTGGGCAATATCAGGAGAACTATCTGCCACATCAGCTGTAGCATGGTGCCATTGCTACTCTTACTCCCCACAGCCATCTCTGGCTCCACCTAAGTATGCAATTGCACTAGAGACTGCTGGTGATCTGGTTAGGAGTCATTTTACTCCTTGCCTCATATACGGAGTAGAAACTTCTGCCACTTAATCAAAGCTTTATAGGGTACAGTACTTGGCCTTCTACCAGAGTCATGTTGATATATAAACAATATCATAACATTTTGTCCTTCCTGGGACAACAATGGGCAAAACAAACATTTTGACTAAAAGGTGCCTAGGAGTTCCTGAATACTGAGACACACAGCAGTAGCATAGGAGTGTTCAAAGCATGGCCTCAAAACACACGTGCCCTCATCTGTTCAAATGAAGCTCCTGTATTCAAACTATCCTTCTAGATCAGACCAAGACAGAGATGTTTTTGGGGCTTCTAGGCAATCCAGGTCACTGCACAAGGAAAGAAGACTCCATGGGCTGCTGCAGCCATCTTTGCCATGTTGCTGTGGGACAGAGATACAAGTCCAGGCCTTCCCATCCACTCCAGAGCGAGAAAATGCTCACTACATACCAAATCCCATGACACATCTCTAGCAATTCAAACTTCTGCAGCTTGGTTGATGAGTTCGACCAAGATGACTTTAGCAGCAAACAAGCAACTTCAAAGTAGTGCACAGATGCTTCCTCAAGAGTCAAATGCCTCCTACTGAGACCAGGCAGGATGAGGCATCACTGTTCTGCAACTGGTGCTGCCAGTGGTGTTCCTAGCAACCCTGGGACAGCCCTGGCCAAGCACTTCCTGGTTTGCACCCAGCAGGAGACAAGAACTAGCTCTTTCCCCACTGAGGTTCAGAAAACCTCTGGCTCTAGGTTTTAGAATGGCACTTCTGAATGTCCTGTGACCACAACATATTGTTACACTTGGATTCCTTGCTCACCCTTCCCAGGCCAGATGGGCATGAGCACAGGCAGGTATGCTCATCCCATCCTGCAAGTGAACTCATAGAATCATAGAATGGTAAGGTTGGAAGGGACCTCAAGGATCATCTAGTTCCAACCCCTTGCCATAGGCAGGGACACCTCCCACTAGTACAGGTTACTCAAGGCCTCATCCAATCTGGCCTTGAACACATCCAGGGAGGGAGCAGCCACAACCTCCCTGGGCAACCTGTTCCAGTGCCTCACCACCCTTACTGTAAACAACTTCCTCCTAACATCCAGTCTAAATCTCCCCTCTACCAGTTTAAGCCCATTGCCCCTTGTCCTGTCATTGCAGGACCTTGTAAATAATCCTTCCCCAGCCTTCCTGTAGGCCCCCTTCAGATACTGGAAGGCTACTATCAGGTCCCCTCGAAGCCTTCTCTTCTCCAGGCTGAAGAGCCCCAACTCTCTCAGCCTGTCCTCATAGGAGAGCTGCTCCAGCCCTCTGATCGTCTTTGTGGCCCTCCTCTGGACCCGCTCCAACACTTCCATGTCCTTCCTGTGCTGAGGAACTCCTTACCTTTCAGCGAGGAACCGCATCTCAGCTTCCCACCAGGAGCTTGGACAGGCTTCGGCAAGGCACTCCACACACGCAGCTGTCACGTGACGAGAGCCAACTCCCTCCCAGGCTTTGCCAGCAGACTGGCATGGGGCAATTCAGCGAAGCCACGGCTGGAGGTTCCTGGAGAAGCCATCGCACTGCTCCCACGCAAAACACCAGCATAGCAGAAGGAGCAATGGTAGCACTGCAGCAAAGCAGGGAAGTTTTGTACCCTCTGGCACATAAGATACGTAAATAAATGGGTTTCTGTCTAAGTTCCATTGTGTACAGATTTGTACCAAAGAATTGTTGTGATGTGCATCATTATGTCTCATTATGTGATTGCAAGTAACCTTTTGTGTAGCAGACACAATCCACGTAACATGCTGTGTGACCAGTTTACAAAACCAGGCTCCTTTAGAAGGGCAAGTAATTAATCATTATTCAGCAACAGCACTCACCACTCCACTCCTTGCTGGCACGAGTGTGTAACTGAGGGCATACCCAGCTACCACAATACATAATTCATGCAACAGAAAACTACAGTCAGCCATGGTATTGTTCCAACAAATGGTCAACCCCCCCCCAAAAAAAAACCCCAAAACAACAACAACAACAACAAAACAACCAAAAACCAAACAACAACAAAAAAAATCCCCCACTTCATTGGGCTTTGAGTGTGTGGCTGATTTTTATTATTTGTTAATAAATTTACTGCCACCACATTGCATGAATAAGCATAGGCCTGAATTGCAAACGCAGTAGGAAAGAATTAGTATAAGGCACCAATGTGTGTTTTTCATAATGCCAAAGTCAATAATCCGAGGACAAGGAGAATGCTTTGCCTTGCCTTGCCTTGAAGGTAAAGCACAGAAACTTTATGGCTGCAATGATTCTATTACTTTATCAAGCACTAATTTAATAGAGAATGGAATGCACATTGTCAAAAATAAATTGTAACAAATATTTTATTTGATTAGGAGTCCTAATAGCTATTTACATATTGTGCTCTTCGGGACATGACTTTTCTTTATGCTTAGCTTTGGCTTTCACTTACGCTATGCCTGTCTGACAAACCATCATGATGCAAATAAGGCACATGAGATTATTTACATTTGACCACTGCCCACTATTTACACAAGCCAGGGTTCATGCAAAAGGCTGATGAGGGTTGGAGTTTAGTCACTGATTCTGAACCTGTTTTCTGTTCAGCCACTTTTGCCACAGAGCAGCTCAGTTCTTTACTAGCATATGTTGATAGTCAGTATGAAAATATTCAGTATGAATATATAGTTGAAAATAGTCAGTATGCAAAACCTATTATCACCTTTTACTTCACCATGCATACATTCCAAAAAAGGTTCATTTCATCTTAGATCTCACCATTCACCACATCTCTTTGTAGAGCTTTCCCAATTTGGGCTATTGGTGAATTTTTATTTTCAATCGTTTTACTTTCTATGGGACTATTTTCCCTCCCTATCTGAATTTGGAAGAGTTTAATTCAACAGGTCCAGTCATGGCATTAAGATTATAGATTACATCTTTATAGGAGAGAATCAGAAATGCCCTTGCACAACTAAGACTTCAGAAGCATGTCGAAGGGAAGCTGCAATATTTCAAAGGAACCTCAAAAGCTAAGTATGATTTCAGCTGCAGAATGAGTACTTGTCACTTCACCAGCATTTGTCACTGAAGAAACACCTTTCCTTTTGCTCTGGGTTCATAGACTACGAAGCTTTTGGGGTGAGGCTGCTTGACTGAAAAAGCACCAGTGGAGGAATGAACACTGACCAAGTGCAGCATTGTGATTTATATCTGTCCTCCACCCAGTTGCACTTTCCACAACTACCCTGCACAGACTCTGGCCATTCGGCAGAGTTAAAAGTAAAAAGCAGCACAAAGTAGCTTTTTGGGGTTTTTTTCTTCCCAGCAATGGTGTAAGAAGAACACAGTGACAGGAAGCACAGAGGATATATTCACTTCCTCTCATGGTGGATTTCATTTTCCTCTGTGTTAAGACCAGTCTCCTTTGCCCTGAAGTGTTAACAAATATACCAGCTCCCAACGAAGATAGGTTGCCCTATGTCTATCAATAGAATCTATATAGAATCTTTTCCCTTAGGGATTAATTCAACTTTTGATTCAATCTTTCTGAGCTTTAAATTATGATGTTACAAACCTCCAAGGAACTACTGTACTATTTGTGACCTTCTTTATTACTTTCTGCTGTTTGATAAAGTAGAGAAAAGTGATTTATAGTTTAGTTTGCTCGTGAACATGGAATATCAATGGTGAAAGTGTGGTTTGCAGGAAAGCAGGGGAAGTTGGCATTGGTTAAAGTTTAATACAGCAGTTTATTAATTAATGGTGAAGGACAACGGAATAACTGCACGTTAATCTTGAATGAGAAGTGTGATGTGAAAGAGTATCCATCAACCAAGACACCTTGCATCTTGCATTTGGAGTTTCCAAATAACTTTCTGCAAGGAAAGAATTCTGTGCTTCACTGCCACTTCTCTCCCCTAAACCTCCGTCCCTTCCCGCCATGACTTGCCAGGTGGTTTTGTATTTTCTCTAAGCATTAAAGGTTAAAGGTGGCAAGCAAGGCTGAGGTTTTCCAAACAGAGCCTAAAATTAGGCCTCGGTGTCTGTATTTGGATTCTTAGGCCCCAGTCCAGGAATCTATTTTTATTCCAAGCAGCCGAGCACTTGACTTCGATGGATCTAAACCCACTCGTGCTTAAGTGCATTGCTGAATCAGGTTGGACTTAAGCACAAATGTAGATGCTGTGCTGAATTGGAGCTCTCAATATGCAGCTTGATTTTCAAAGCACCAAGAGCCCGCAGGCCTAATTGGAGTCAATGGGAGACGCGAGATGCTCAAAGCTTCCCAAAATCAGGCCACTCGCTGAGGAGTCTGAGCCTGATTTCAGGTGCTCAAGCTGCAGTACTCACTGAGGAGAAAATGGTAACCCAGCAGAACACATGATGGAAGGAATGATTTCTTAACAAACAAGATCCTGATTTTAAGCAATAAACCATAATAACATGAAATGAGGGGATGGTAGGCAAAGAGGGTTTTTTTCTTTTGCCAGAAAGCTAACAGACTGCTTTGTTACAAGCATCACAGAATTAACCAGGTTAGAAAAGACCTTTGAGACCACCGAGTTCAACCTATCACCTAACACCTTCTAATTAACTAAATCATGACACTAAGTGCCTCATCCAGGCTCCTTTTAAACACCTCCAGGGATGGGGACTCCACCACCTCCCTGGGCAGCCCATTCCAATACCAATCACTCTTGCTCTGACGAACTTTTTCCTACCACCCAGTCTAAACCTGCCCTGGCACAGCTTGAGGTTGCGTCCTCTTGTTCTGTCACTGGGTGCCTGGCAGAAGAGACCACCCCCACCTGGCACTTGGTGCCTGCTTGCCTCTCCGAGGGGCTGGTCATTGCTCCATCCCCTTCAGTGGCTCTCAATTAGAAGTGCAAACATACAAGAGCTGCAGCAGAAAAGTTTCCTTCTCATCTTCTAGAAAAATGAGCCATTACAAATGCTGCAGCTGCCTGTCTGTCACTGACAGGACATCATCAAGTTGGGGCCATTTCAGCCTATGCAAAAATTTGAAATTACTAAACACATAAATTTTAAAAATCTAGTATCTGGAGAAATACTGGGCTAAATTCATTGCCTTGTGGAAGGAACAGCAGCCACCAATGAAGTACATCTGGGACAGACTGGGCCCAGTCTGTTTTGAGCAGTAAGTCAACAACACAAACCTCATGCAGCAAAATACTTCACTCTGCCTTCATTGCAAGCACCAAGCACCACAGTTTGGATTAGAAAATAGGAAAATGCAGAAGATAAACATTCTTGCAAGTAAAAAAGTACTTTACAGAGTATGAAATACTTTCATACTTTACAGAGTATGAAATAAACAGCAATGTTAGAACAGAGATGTAGGTGCCTTGAGGAAAGCAAGTTTTTCAAGTGCTTTCAATAACCCTCCCTACCTAAAGGCCACAGACAGACTGTCCATCAGCAGCTACTCACATCACGCTTTGGATAGCTTCTGAGGCATACATCAGGATGAGAAACCACTCACCAGTCTTGTGCTGTTAACCCCCAGAGAAGGTTGTTGACACAACAGGACAGGCCTACAGCGGTACACAGCCTACCTGTGAGCAGAGCCCAGGCAAACAAAAGAAAAGCAATTCCTTTCCCTATGTGCACATTAAGGAGGGCTGCAAGTGCCCTTTGACAGCCCTGCTGTTGCCTGCCCAACAGTAACACTGCAGCCCAGCATACTGCACCCTGCACCATCCAGAAAGGACTGAGAAACACCATGTTTGTCCAGTCAGCAACCTGTCTGATCCTCTCATAGAATCAGAGAATGGTTTAGGTTGGAAGGGACCTCAAAGATCATCCAGTTCCAACCCCCCACCACAGGCAGAGATACCTCCAACTGGTGCAGGTTGCTCAAGGCCTCATCCGACCTGGCCTTGAACACCTCCCTGGGCAACCTGTGCCAGTGTTTCACCACCCTCACTGTCAAGAACTTCCTTCTAACATCATCCCTCTGCAAGTTTAAATTCATTACTCCTCATACTGTCATTACAAGACCTTGTCAATAGTCCCTCCCCAGCCTTCCTGTAGGCTCCTTCAGATCCTGGGAGGCCACTCCAAGGTCTCCTGGAAGCCTTCTCTTCTCCAGGCTTAAGAGCCCAAACACTTGTAGCCTGTCCTCAGAGCAGAGCTGCTGCAGCCCTCTGAGCACCTTTGTGGCCTCCTCTGGACTTGCTCCAACAGTTTCACATCCTGCTTGTGTTGGGGGCTCCAGAACTGGGGCCTGTTGGTGGCGTCTCTGAGGGGCTGCTGAAGGCCTCTCATGATGGTGCTTTTTACCTCATATAGGTTGTCATCTCAGATTTTGAAATTGTCAGTCTCTACTGCTGCACAACTTAGATCCAAGCACAGTCACAGAGAAAAGCCCTTACATTCCCCACACACTCCCACCTTGAGCCAGCAGCTCTTCCAACTCCACTGAGCACTTTCAGAAGTTTTCCTACAAGGTTTACATCAACAGCCTTGGGTACCCATAGCAGAAAGGCAGATAGCACCTTTCTGCCATTAAACACATTAAAACAACTGGTGCTGTCCTCTGCCCAAAGCACAGTAACGCAGGTGTGATCCAGACAACCATCAAAAATCAGTGATGACCATCAGAAAGAGTAATACAAAACCCAGTACACAACCAGTTTGACGGGGTGGGTTGGGAAACCTGTCACTTGTGATAAAAAAGAGAAACAGAAATGGATTTGAAACATTCGTTTCCCTTTATTTGCTCAGTGAGGCTGATGTGTACTGCACATAAAAAATAAAAAAAAAGAAAAGAAGAACAAAAAAAAACCCTGCAGGAATTTTCATACAATGAATTAAACCACAAAAGTACATGTAGGATTAATTGGCAGGTGGAAAACAAGCCCAGCTTGGGCTTAACTAGTATCTCGCTTTCCCTGTTCAGCATAGTCCAACCAACAGCTTTACATGCTCACCTACTGTACAAATCTTACAGCAGCTCCATCAGGTCAGTGGTTCACATCACTGAAAATGTCTGTCACACAGATACAAATTTAGAATCATCACATTATTATTACATGGCTATTCTAGGTCATTTATCGATCAGATCTTAAACTACAGTGATTGAAGTTCTCATTACAGCCATTGACAAAGGACACATAATCATTACCTACTGTAAGCTTACACCTAAAGGGATGAGAAGGTGTGGTTGGTTTGTTTTTTGTTTTGTTTTTGTTTTTTTCCAGCTGACCCAAGTATTAAACCCCAGAAGCACAAACTTTCCTCTCAGTGTTGCTCTTGGTGATGGCAGCCAAACTGCTTTTCAGAATTGTTCAGCACCAGCCATTTGTCTTCAATTTTAGGCTCCCTCCGTTTGGATTTGGATGATTTTACATTCTGTAGGAATTATTTTGTTACAGCCCTAGGAAAAAAAAAAAAACAAACCATAGCTTCTAAGTATTGGTTCTGTTATCTGGATTGCGGATGTGGTACTTACCACAGCATGGAAGCAACAGTACAATCTTCATCTAAAAGACACAGGGAGCTATGCTGCAATTTGCCTCCAGTGACAATGTGCTACATGTGCTAATGTGAAATGTTCTTGGGGGAGAAAAAAAAAAAAACAAAGAAAAGAAAAACAGAAAAGGAAACACCAAGTTTATATTTTGATGGGTTACCTACTACAGTGTCTACATAGGATACAAATAGCTTTATTCAGCAATCCCAGCTCTCCTAATTTCATATGTATTTTGTAAATCCACAGAGGAAAGCCACCTTCAAGATGAGAATGTTTGCCAGGCCAGTGGAAAAAAAACAAAACAAAACAAAACAAAAAACATTAAAAAAAAAATTGACTCGTGTCATTATGCCTGCTTGGTGAAAAATAAATAATCCCTCCCCCAAACCCCACACCAATTTGTTCATGTCAGCAATCTAGGGCAAAAGAGAAATGTATTTAAAATCGAGTCACATAAATTTAAAGGCAAAATAGGTAATGCATCTGGTCCTTGAACACATAATATGATGTACTAAATACTGATTTCTTAAAAATAATTTATTGCTTTTTAATATTTTTCTTTACAACAGAAGATACTCAAAATCCAGAAAGGAAAACTGTAAACTTTTAGTTTGGCATTCACACAAAGTTAAAATGTTCAACCTACAGAGCAACAACAAGAATTATGCAGATTAAAGAATATTACAGTCGTAACGCAGAACCTCTGAAAAAGTTCTTTTCTCTTTTTTTTTTTTTTTTTCTTTTTTAATTTTATTGCTATCTATCTACTGAGAAATAAGAAGCCAAAAAATCAAGCAAGCATCCGACAGGACAGACAGTGGAATCTCTCAGAACACAATATGCTGGTGATAAAATGAATGCAGCCATCAAAATCAACTGCACCGGCATGGGTGTGGAATCGGTTTTCTAAGATTGGGAGTGGGAAAGGAGATTAAATAGTTAGGTGTGCCATACCTTTAGGAGGAGTCATGAATGCCAAACAGGAATAGAATACCCAATCTATACATTCACAAGCAAATTTCAGACTTTGCTGATTCGGTCTAGAGCCTCCTAGTTCAGATGAAATTGTGATGCTCAGAGTAGCGGTAGTTTTTACTCTTGTGGTTTTCGTTCTTTCCTGAAGTTCCTATTTAATTTAGCGGAAGCGATGTCATCAGCAACAATGTCGTGGGCACATCTGAGGCCATGCTAGTGCATAGTGAAAAAAAAAAAAAAAAAAAAAAAAAAAAAAAAAAAAAAGAAAAAAAAAAAGAAAAGAAAAAAAAGAAAAAGAGGAAAAAAAAAAACCAACCCCAAACGACCAACCCACTGCTTCTGCAAAAGCTGAATTTCCAAACGAAGCGCTTACTCCAAACTGACGACCATCATGCATCCTACATATAAAATTTCCACTGGCCTTTTCGTTATTTTAGTCATCTCATAATTTATAATAAATAGGATAATTGCAATTGATAAATATGTCTCTTTAGTAAACAAAGGAATGAAGGATTGGTATTTATACAGGATGCAGAACTGTAAAAAATATAGATAAATACCATCGCTAAACTCTGCCAATGAAAAGATTACTGGCTTCAAGAACAGTGGTTAGACAGAGAACTACTGTAAAAATCATACTGTACTTAGTACCTCAGCATATTTTTTTTTTATCAAATTAAAATCACAAAAATTAAAACAAAATAGCATTTTAAAAAGATTTTTGATCTCTAAGTTCCAAAACTACCGTTGATACATAAAATAAAAACGTTTCTTAATGATTACCCATTTGAGAGACTTTTACATAAAATTATGGTTATCTCCTAGAAAAATTTAGATGAGAAAATCTTTCATTCCCCTAACAAATTCAGTGTATAAAACTGCAAAAGAAAACCAAGCAATGAGGAAAAATGTGGAAAAATACTGCAGAAGTGGTTAACACCTTTTTTTTTTTTCTTTTTGCCTTTTTTTTTTTTTTTTTTTTTTTTTTTTTTTTTTTTTAAGGGTTAGGATAATTGTTGACAAAGTTCTTACAGAAGCTCACCAAAGAAGGGATGAATGTGTGTAAAGCATTTCTGCACTCAGACACACGCGCGCACACACGTATACACACACACACACCCTCACCCACACGAGTTTCCCCCTTGCTTTTTTTTTTTTACAATCAAATATATATAAGCGTTAAGTTCAGCTTTCTACATATGTTAGTGTACAATAATTGTTTCACCTCATATAATTACATTTGAGTACTCTTGATTAAGAAAAATTCAGCAGGTTTCGAAAAGAAGGCTGCATTTACAGTGCATAGCTGTAACAAAAGAAAGAACATCCTCAGACATTATGTACATAAATAAAAATACTCCATTTAACATCTGTAAATACTCAACTACTTTAGAGAACGTAGCAAATAAAACTATCTGTGCACACACCCAGATAGTTACATCCAACTCTCATTAATAATGTAACATCACGTCCGCTCGTTAGAATAAACCGCTGAACAAGCTGCACATTTGACCATTAACAAGGCTTTGAAAATTTTGCTGTGGAAGATCAACGTTGTAGACATTTACATGGGTGTCAGAATTAAAAGATGAAACTTCAATATGTTAGGGAAGCTTGAGCCTTTCATTTTTCTCTTCTGCAAGGACTGGGAAAAAAAGAAAAAAAACCAAACCGACACACACACACACACGAAAAAAAACAAACCAACAAACCAACCAACCCAAAAAAAACTCCACAACAAACAAACAAACAAAATCACAAAGGAGGGAAAAAAAAAATAAAAATCTTAAAACCAAAGCTGGAACAGATTGTAGGTTTCTGGGAGCTGTGGTTTCTTCTGGATTGTCATATTATCACTGTGTTGTGAGCCGAAGCTTAATCTTTAAAAAAAATAAAATCGCAATGTCTGATTCCCAGACATCAGCAGCCGTAGTTCTCAAATTCGGGTTTGTTCGTGTGATTTGTCTGTTCTCGTTTTGTTCTGTTAAAATGCAGTTATGTACAGGTTTTGCAGTTCATCGTTGTTGGGGTATCTCTGTGGAACTGCTGCCATGTCTCGTGGTTTGCATCGAACTTGCAAGGAATGCCCGGCTCCCCCGCCACCGATCCCCCGCAAAAGCAAAGCTGACACCCATGGGCATGCGTGTGCTTACTGGACAGCCATCCTGCCCCTCCACTCCTTGAGCAGCTGTGTTCATGTAAACCATGGTTTTGAACAGAGAGTGTAAAGTAGAAGAAATTCCTAAGCATGACTTTTTAGTTGTCCATTATTGAAGGACGTGATGTCCGTGAGGTATTCGCCATCCCTCTGTTTTCCTCGGGTTTGACGCATGTTACCTACGCAGGCTCCGCTGTGCCTCTTTAAGTAAACTATCAAAATCCATGGAGTCATACTTGCTTTTAGTGGAAGCAGGATCAAAATCATCCGAGTTTGAATCTGAAACCCAAAGGAAGCAGATTTAGACAAGATGCAAGAACCACGAGTGAGTATTTATATTAATTCCTCTGTACAATCATATCATAGAATCATCATAGAATGGGCTGGGCTGGAAGGGACCTCTAGAGGTCATCTAGTCCATTCCCCCTGCAGTCAGCAGGGACATCCCCACTAGCCCAGGTCACCCAGGGCCCTGTCAAGCCTCACCCTGAATATCTCCAGGGAAGGGGCCTCACCCAACTCCCTGAGTAACCTGTTCCAGTGCTCCACCACCATGATCGTAAAGAACCTGTTCCTAATGTTCCATTTAAATCTGCTCTTCTCAAGCTTGAACCAATTGCTTCTTGTCCTGTGTCACCTCAGGCCTTTGTAAACAGATTCTCTCCATCCTTCCTGTAGGCTCCCTTCAGGTACTGGCAGGCTGATATTAGGTCCCCCTGGAGCTTCCTCCTCTCTGGTACTAACAAGGTACTACAGAAACAATTCACTTCCAGCCACAACTATACAGGATGACAAAAGCCCAGAAGCGACCATCAGAGAAGCTTCAGGTGTGGACAGAACTTTCTGGTAAAAAGCAGGTCTTAACAAAAGTGCTACACATCTTCAGCAGCGGGACAGAACCACAGATTGCACGTACATATAGAGCAGATAAACTCCAAAGTTTCTCCATGGACCTAAGTACCAAACACATGCTATGTGTAGGTCTCAAAGTAGTCCAGATAACTTGAAGAGATGCTTTACACAAAACCCCACCATCGTTTTGCAGCAGCTGCTTTGTAATATCCAGCATCTTCTTGAGAAAGGTAACAGAGGGATGGTTTTGTAGAAAGCTGGGGCAGCCTGCAGGCAACCACACAGGGTACATGGTTGCTTCTGCCTGCCTTGCCTTGGGGTCTTGTACAAGTCACTACACCTCCCTGAATCTCTGGTTTTGCTTCCACTATGTTTTTTTGGGGGCAGTTTCTTGTTTAGAGTGGGAGAGATTCAGACAGTGCCTCCACGCTGCCGTACGAGCAATCTCAGGTGGGCTCCTCAACTTTTTGCAGCATACATGGTAAGTCACAGCAGCAATAACAGTCCAGCTCCTGTGACCTGTGGTACCTGCTCCTGCTTTGCTAGTTGCTCAGACACAGATGTCAGTCTGCGCCTCGTGCAGAGGAGGGATTGTACATTTGTGGCCATACAGCTCCAGTACGACAATTACTGACATGGCTGCAAGCAGTGAATTTCCTTCTGGAGTCATCCCTGCTTTAACACCAACTCTCCCTGGTTCTTGTGTCACAGCTCCTTTATGAGAGTGCCCTTTTCTTGCCATTTCTTGTGTTGAATTAATCAGAACTCCCCATCTACCACTATAAGACATACTGTGCATTAAATGTTCATTACAAGTTCTGTTAAGACAATATCTGCTCACAGAGGAGAGGTGTTAAACTTCCGACTACTATTTTCAAGTGTTTTCTTTCTTCTGTACTCAACCCAAGGCTGATTAATTCTCTCTGTCCTTGTACTAGCTCATGAATTTTAAAGTTCATCCTGCCATTTCCTTATGCAGCTCTCTCAGTTCTACCTACTCTGCAAAACACAGGGAATGCAGTCTGAAGCACAGAAGCTCAAGCTGTCAGCAGGACAAAGTGAAAATACCCTGCTCACAGATACTGTGGGAATCCCAGTCAGTGTGGAGAGGCCTGCCAGGGAATACTCCCAGTGATGAATAATGTTCAAGAGGGTTCCCTTCAGACAACTTATTTTAAACCCCAGATTTTCTGAGATACAGACACGACCCTGACTTCCACTGCTGAAGATAAGTCAAAGCAAGTCAAGACTTCAATCTGTTTTTACTGTTTTTATCAGCCTACATTTCAACAAATGCCTTGCTACCTTTTATATTTTCAACATCAACCTTATATCTCTTCAGCAGTCAATTGCCTTCTCTTAGCTTTACATTATCTACTTAGCCACTGAAGTGAATTATAGCATATTCATTGTGAACAATGTGTATCATCTTTATCATTTATTCTGGAAAGACATCAATTGGTTAGAAAAAAACCAGATCTGCATTCACTTTCTGCATTGTACAAAGCCGAGGGCAGCACATACAAGATTTCATTAGCACTGTGTTACGGGGTTATGAGAGATTTTAATGACTGTGGTCATTTATTCATAAAACCCCACAATATCTGATTAATATAGATTCAATGGCAAAATGTCCCTTGCTATTCAGAAACGAGTATCTCCCACACCTTTAGTCTATTTATACAAGTATTAGGAAAGGTTTAACATTTAATGAATACTTTACATTTTAAGAGGTAATTAAATAAGAGGTGAATTTATAATATAATATTACAGAGGATGTTTTGGTAGTCTGCATGATCTCTTTATGCAGGTACTTAACATCAGTGTTCCTGCTGCTAAGATTTTAACATCTCCAAACATACTTGCAAAGAGAATCCTCACATCCTGACCCACAGCGTAGGACAGAACGATACAGTTTTCCTCAGACAGGACTAGGACATATCCAGATGTGTTATCACAGCCTGTTTGTAAATTGGGATTAGAGTTATCACAGCATACTAGGGTCTAGAGACTGATACACATACTGCCCCACAGCAGTGGAACTTTCTGCAGGCACCATGAGATTTGCTAAGTTCTCCATAAGCTAAGGCCTTTTACATCATGACTGGAAGTCCCTGCAAGACATAACCTTCAAACACAGACACTTATGCACAATTTGAGAACCACTAGTTGAGATCTGTGGCCTCTGTTAGGGTTAGATTTGGTCACAAGCCCTTCTGCCTTTCAAACCTCAGAAACTATGATTTGTGCTTAACAAAGTCTCTGGCAAGCTCTCTGCATAGAATCATAGAATGGTCCGAGCTGGAAGGGACCCCCAAAGGTCATCTAGTCCAACTCTTCCTGCAGTCAGCAAGGATATCCTCAAGTAGACCAGGATGCCCAGAGCCCCATTGAGCCTCACTTTGAATATCTCCAACCTGCTCCAGGCTGCCCCAAAGCTGCTCCTGCAGCTCCTAACCTGCTCCAGGCTGCCCCAAACCTGCTCCTGCAGCCCCAAACCTGCTCCTGCAGCCCCAAACCTGCTCCAGGTTGCCCCAAAGCTGCTCCTGTAGCTCCTAACCTGTTCCAGGCTGCCCCAAACCTGCTCCTGTAGCTCCAAACCTGCTCCAGGCTGCCCCAAAGCTGCTCCCTGCAGCTCCTAACCTGCTCCAGGCTGCCCCAAACTCATGGCAAAGTAAGAATCACAATGAATTTTCTGGGGTGAGGGATCTACTTTGTTTCCTGTTTATTGCTCACATAAAGAATTGGGTATTAGAACCAAGTGGTTATTGTACAGTAATGAAACAGGAGGCTTCTGTGGCGCTATGATTTCAACACGGAAATACATTATTGAATATCGGCCACAGAAACAGGCTTTAGAAGAATGTTCACAGTGTGAAACATCTAAGAGAAGCCAGCTTAGATTAGAGTTCATTTTAGTACTTTTAAACTCATTGCAGCAAGTGACAACCAACTCCTTGAATTCCCCCACCGCTCATCTAAATAATAAAAGCAGCAAAAAAAAAAAAAAAAAAAAAAAAAGCAGCAAACCCTGAACTCTCCCAAGCTACAAGGTTCCAGTTACATACTTTAAGTCACAGAGAGCAAAATACCTACCTAGATCTGCATAGTTAGACTTGCACAATTGCTTGCGTCCACAGAAGTACAGCTCAAAGTCAGGCTCGTCTGACCTGCGCAGAGTGTAGCCGTTCTCAAGAGCAGCGAAGGCGTCACACGTGTAGCGGTAGGTGATGAAACCGTAGCTGTCTCTGCAAGTGCAAATACAGTTGTAGAAAAAGCTGGAAAGAGTTCCTGCACATAGGTGTAACTAAGCCCTTCCTGAAAGAACGGACTTCCATGAGATCCAGCAGTGGACATGCCAGAAGTACTGCATCCATTCTCTCAGGCAACATGTGACAAAGTGAGGGGGCACTGTCCGAAGCTGTGCCAGGGGAGGTTTCGGTTGGATGTCAGGAAGCATTTCCTCATGAAGAGGGTAATTAGACACTGGAATGGACTTGTCCAGGGAGGTAGTGGACTTGCCATCCCTAGGGGTGTTTAAGGAAACACCTCTAGGGACTGCAGGAGCAGGTCCAGAGGAGGGGAACAAAGCTGGTGAAGGGCCTAGAGAATAAATCTTATGAGGAGTGACTGAGGGAGCTGGGACTGTTGAGTATGAGAAAGAGAAGGCTGAGGGGAGACCTCATTGCTGTCTACAACTACTTCAAGGGAAGTTGTGGAGAGGCTCATGATGGTCTCTTCTCATAGGTAGAGATGGGACAAGGGGGAATGGCCTCAAGCTGAGACTTGGGAGGTTTAGATTGGGCATTAAGAAGAAGTTTTTAATGGAGAGAGTGGTCAGGGACTGCAATGAGCTGCCCAGGAAGGTGGTGGAGTCACCCAGTCTGGATGTATTTAAGGGTGGGTTGGATGTGGTGCTTGGGGATATGGTTTAAGGTGAATCTGGTAGTGTAGGGTTCTAGGTTGGGCTTGGTGACCCTGAGGGGTTCTGCCAACCTGCATGTTTCTGTGAAAGGTTGGATGCAGCATTTAGTGATATGGTCTAGCTGATGTGGTGGTGTCAGGTCATAGGTTGGACTTGATGATCTCAAGAGGTCTACTCCAACCTCAATAATTCTGCGATTCTGTGATTTATCAGCATGCTAGCCCTGTCATGCAGCTAAACACTTACTTCTGAGACAGAAAACCTCAAGATTAATAAATAAGGATGAAAGAAAACAAATGAAGTTTTGCACTCAGTATGTCATCTGTCACAACACTTACGCAGCTAACTCCCATACCACTAATCCTACTGCCATGCTTTTTTATACCTATGGCAGCTCCCAAACAAGAAGTAATCCCAAAAGTTCATACCCATCATCCTGCAAATTTACTGCACACTCCTCAATTTCACCAAAAACTTCAAAGCGGTCCCTCAGTTCTGTTCGGGTTGTGTCGGGTCTGATTTTACCCAGGTAAATCACACGGCGTTCTTCCTGTGGAGAAACAGCAACAGCGAAGGCATGGCTGTAACAAACGTGTCAAAGGGATGAGCTGAGGCATACAGGCATGCAAGTGCACACACAGATACGCTGAGGATGCATAATTACAGTCTCTGGTGAAAGACTCACTGCCTTTTGCAAGTGAAACAGCTCTCTCCTTGAAAGCAGCTAAGGTATTTCAATGGTGCTACATTTGTCAGGGGGTGTGCAACTGGCAGCTTTCACTGCTTGCAGTCACTGCTCTGCGATGCATTGACAGACAGCTCCCTTTGTATCATACTGCACCTTCTTCTCTTCCATCCTTTCTACTACTTCCCTTTGTATCATACTGCACCTTCTTCTCTTCCATCCTTTCTACTACTTCCCATCTGAGACTGCAAACTACTCCAAACTAGCAGCTCCTTTTCTTTTGCCATCTATACTATTTGAGGTAAACCCCATTCTAGTTATGCAGCTCTAAAAAACAACACAGTAATGGATTAAATGTACCACAGATGTAACAAAATATATTGCAAACACAACATTATAAAATTCAGATGACTCAATAACTGATTCTTCCTGTAATCAGTTGTTCCATAAAAAATCATGTCTTAAAATATAGAGAAAACTGTTAGGTCCAGAAGATGACTTTTACAAAAATAAATATTTTAGGGGGAAAGGCAGGACAATAAAATGTATTCTATGGTCACCATTACCTTTTGGGTTCTTCAGAAAAAAACACCTGATGGAAGTCCCTGACTTTTGCAGGCTAGAGTGCCACCTGCATTTTCCTTTGTCACTTGGAGCAAAGCATCAAAGATACTCTTTAGACAATCAAATCATGGTTATATCCTTTCTTTCTGAGTGGAAATGCTCAGCAGAATGACAGAAGGTCTAAGAAAACCTGTGAAAGTCACTTCAGGAATTTTTGGATGCACACCTTACTGAGGGTAGAGCTGCAAGCAAAGCAGAAGGCAAAAGGAGATCTTCAAAACATCTTAAAGTGACCAGGGCAGAGAAGCTCCAGTAACACATGGCCTGGGTGCTCAGACTGCCTCTGGCCTGAAGAACCCCGGCACTACTGGCCCTGCTGCTCATCCCTTACACACCTGCACATTTGTCCCTTAAACTGAACTACCACCACTACCATCACATTCTCAGCTGGTGTAAATCTGTCAGTCAGTGGAGCACTGTCAGTTTAAACCATCAGCTTTGGCACCTGAGACCCGCATAAAATTTCAGTGCTGAATGCTGAAGGAGCTATACTGACTGCTGAGAATTCATGACTATCTTAACCTGGAGGTGCCTAAAGGCTAATGGCACCTCTGCTGTGTGATGCAAGAGACTCTAGGGACCTAAATGCAGACTTCCATTCCTGCTCAGAGACATCCTAGCCTGAAGAGACAGGTAGCTTACGGTGTCACGACTCAGACAGAGAACTACCTGCATTTTTTCCCATGAGTCCCCACTAGTCATTCTTGGACCCTGGTAAGTAGGACTGAGATCATCAGACCAGCAGGTACAAACAGAAATGATCCTTCACTTTTTGGAGATAAATGAAACATCAGAACTCTTAGTTATGGAGGTCCAAAATCTTGACTCCCTGAAACTGTTTAATGAAGAAACCACTGCTGCAGCGGGAGGCTGAAACTACCATTTCAGTGTCCCAACAGAAACTCCTCCTCACTAGCACATTTAGTCAACTATTTTCACTGACGCTCTGTAATCTCAGGGGCTCAGATCCAATTAATCCAAGCCCCTGAGAAATGAAAGCAAGATTAAAGCTCCATTAGAAAGATCCAAGAACCAAAAACTCCTACCCAAAAGTCCTACCCACTAAGGTATGGCAGAAGAAACGACCAGCAGAACCACCTGGGTTCTTTATAGCTCACTGGCCAGCCCAGCAGTCTCTGGCTGCTCTACCAAAGCATCCACAGGCTCTCCTTGATCAGTGGGATCACATCTCATGTAGATACTTCAAACTACTGTCTCTTTCTAATGTAAAGAAGCCAGGTGACTGCTTTAGTAGTGCTCTACAGCCCTGCTGTGACACTTTAATTTTTAAATGTCATGCCTTCCAAAGAGTGTGGTCCAAAAGCTGCCCTTGTTCTCTGCCACAGCAGTGCAGCCTGGAGAAGCTAGCATGGCTAAAAGCAGGTCAGGTGTGTTCAGATGTGGCCCTAAGTTTAGGGAACAAGTGTACTTTACAGACAGCTGCTGCTTTTTATCTATCTCTACAGCCCCTCAGTCCAGAGCCCTGACCCTCCTGACAGAGGAGTTTGGGATTTGTGGAACTAGGGACTGTAGAGTACAAACAACAGAAATCTGCAGTTCTTCCACTTTTGCCATTTTAATTCTGCTTACTTTCAGTATGGTTGGGTGCCATAAACTTCAAAACCAGGAAAATCTGCATATGCACAGTAATTACTTTTTCAGACTGTTTCACCAAATCAAGGATTGAACTGCACTGAAATACTTGATAAGAAACAATTCCACTGATACTTGCTATTGAACCTAAATGACTGACCAGATGGAGCAGAACATAACATAGCAGACTGTCTAATATACTTCAGCTGTGATAATACATCTCGACTGAAAAAACATAATGCTTCACTCACTGACATGGAGATTGTTACAATACAGTGTGATGGAAATAACTATTGCATGCTCTTCCATAAGTCTGCACGCATGCCTGCACAATTTTTCCTTCTTCTATTTCCTCTAATAACCTTTATATCTCCAACATCCCTTTAAGACAACTGTAATAAAACAAAACTGAACAATTAGGGGAAAAAAAAAAAAGCCTGTTAAACTATCATTAAGGGAATAATTTAAACCTGCAAAATTAAGGAAATTCAAATTTGAAGCTGAAAGGCACCATATGTCCTCCAGTGTGCACACATGAGGAGATGTGCTCAAGTACTTTTTGGAAGCAGAGGGCCATGATGGTGTAAGATACTGGAGAACACAGGATTCGTGCAGCAAAGTCTTAGTTTTGGTTAACTTTGGTTTTTATAAAGCAACTATGAAGAATGCATTTGCATTCACAGAGAGACACCTGCCTTTTATTCCCTGTTAATAACAGTGGCTATAGAAGCCTAACAAAATAACAACATAGCTCTAAATGTTAAAGGCCTTTATTTTATAAGAAGTCACGTGGATAAGTCCTTATCTGCATACTGAGTGTCCTTTGTACTGGACTTGTTAGAGGAGATGATACATGACCTGGAAACCTAGAGAATGACAGAGGAAAGCTTGTGCCTTCAATTTAATGTGAGCAGAAGGAACCTGCAGGAAACTTCAGAAGATACTGTTCATATATCCCTCCCAAGAGGGCAGATGATTTATTTTGCATCTTCAGCTTTAAGTGTAGTTCATTGCTTTGCTAGCTAAAAAAGGAAGAAAGAAGAGTCTATTAAACTTGCTCAGGTCCAGCATGTCTTCTTTTGGTATACAAAAAGCCTCTTCAGATTCTTGGTCTTTCTTCCTTGCACTAAAAACATTTTGATAGACAGAAAATCCCAGTCTGAAAAGTCTTATTTCAAGTCTCAAATGAAAATGCTGAAGTATTAGAAAGCCACCAATTGAGAAAACAGGACCAGGATCTGCCTTACACATTTGCATGTCAATAACAGGAGCAGTCCATGGATGGATGGCAATGATCTTTCTGTTCTGCAAAGCCTTCCTCCAAAACTTTAATTTTGTTTTCCCTTCCTCATTCTGGGACTTTTATTTCACAGGGAACTAAAGCAGGAGGCTGGCTGATTTCAGGTCCCACGTCTGTATTGCCTACCATGCCAAGTGACGACTTCTCTCTTCCAGCAGCCAGTCATGAAGACTTTTATTCTTAGAGCTGGAGGCCAAATACCATTTTGAAAGTGCAATGGGAATGGTTGGACAGAGTTAAAAAAAAATGATCTGCTATGCATAGCAAAAGCCACCAAAGCCTAGACTCTGACTTTAATAAGGAAAGTTTTCTTTAGATTCTGTACAAAGAAGACTAAGTATGACCTGTAGGCAAGCATGAGAAAGGAAGACTCAAGAAAACTGGAAAAAAAGGAAAGAACATCACACAAAATGGTTAAGCGTTGCTGTGTGGCTAACTGAGGACTGCAACAGTTCAGCCACACTCCATGGTGTGCTAGAAAATAGCAATGGATGAGTAAATCTCAAGGTTTAGGTAATCTGTTTGACACATTTTCAGCAGCTCACACAACAAAATTAGGGTGCCTGGGATCAATGCCACAGATGAGCAACTACGAAAAATCCAAACTAAATATACAACATACAGTTGGATCCTTCCTTAGTGGAAATACAGTCCATTATAGGCTGACTCTGGGTTTAGATTTTAAAGAAGCCAAGCACTCATTTATGAAACCACCTTTCTCCTGCCTTCCTGTTGTAACAGCAATTTATTTTCTCTGAAACTGTGTTTCTTTCCGCTGCAGTGGTCTCACACTGCATTTATCTTCTTATGTCTGTAACTTCTCTGGGATAGGGACTCTTGGAGGCTGTCAGAACTTCGAAACGAGAAGCAGTAATGTTAATAATAATTTTCTACTTGATAAAAAGTAGATTTTGTTGTACCTCCTGGTAGCAGCCAGCAGCCACAGTAAATGAGCTGCAGGGATGATGTGACCCTAAGTCAGTATTGTGCCCAGAGAGAGAGAGTAGCAGAGATCCAGAACACCAAGCTGCTCATCAGACAGTTTAACCTCCCAGCCCTGGTGCACCAGGTCAATGGGGAACCATGAACTGGTGACTCCAGAACAAAAATCTAACTGTATTTCTGATACCATGCCTGGAAAGTATTTGCTGCATGGTCTAATGGGCTGCTGGAGTAAGCCAACATTAACTCAGAAATTTCCTGGGGTGTACCAGAAGCAAAAAGGACCCTTCAGTCTTCTCAGCAAGTTACTGTTATCTGCCCTGGTTGGATGTTGCGTTCTACAAAGCCCTAAGATAATTCTTCCTGTCCTGCAGTTGCTCTTTGAGTTTCACAATGATTGTGTCTCCACTCTGGTCTGGTTAACATGACAAAGCTAAGTAAGTTTTGGTGGCAGACCATCCTTCTGTTCAATGAGAACCCATTCTAAACCAAAACTGGGGCCTAGAGAAATAAATCCAGTAAAGATCAAACTAAACATCCTAACACTTCTCAGTTAGCAAAGGCATCCAAATAAAAATTATGATAAATGAATGACCAAAATATTTTTCTGTAACTGGAAAATAATCTTGAGGGCTTAGCCCCTATTTTTCAAGTGTGATTGCTGAAAATGAAGACCTCAACTCACAAAAAAGGAAGGTATTGCATCTGCAGTAACTGTAGAGAGCAAAAGAAGAGGAAAAAAACATCCCAGTACCTTTAGATATCATGGCACCTATATATAGCTGTAAGTCTAGATAGGCACTCAGGAATCCATAGAAGGAAATGCCAGCCCAGGCTTCTAGCTGATCTGGAGCTCCTGCACTGCAAGTGGTGTGTGCAGCACTCAGGGGGCAGCCACTTAAACACGCCTCTGCCACATAACATGAGCACAGGCTTCTAAAATGAGCCTCAGTGCTCTGCCAACAGGTTCTCACGTCTGCCAAAACACAAGCTGCCTGCACAATCACAGGGCATTGCTTTACATATGCTTTTGACCCATTAAAACATGAATTTTTTTCTCATTTATTTTCCCTAGGTTTCCCACTCTTGTTGTCTCATGGAGACTAATTCAAGGCATCGAATTACCTGATGGCTTCTGGTTCAGCCATAACTTCTGTCCCCTTTCCACTGTGCCTGCTTTCTACAACCAACTCCTGACATCACAGCATAGTGCTTCTCATGATGAAAAGCCACCTGCCCCGTGTGACACCTGAGGCATTTGTACTGCCCAATCTCTGGGCCACTCTTGAATTTCAAGAGTATCTGGAGGAATGTGGCCATGAATCAGTTGTGGCAGTATGAGAATCGGCTAGAAAGAACGTAAAAAAAATCCCCAATGCAGAAAGTAAAGAAATCTAATTTATGGGACTGTCGAAAGAGTTCAAGGGAAGAGAAGAGATGCTCCTGGCTGAACAATAAAGGAGTTGAGTCCCTCAAGAAAGAACAGAGTAACACAGAAGAGACCCATAAGCCAAAAGGACTAAGAAAAGCAGCAGAGAAGGCTAGAAACAACCCAAATTTCATCACTGACTTCATGGGATCAGGGCTTCCCTGTCTCTGCTGTCCCCTAACTCTACTTGTTTGTACAGAGAATAAACTAGCATGACTTAACAGTCATTTTTTAAGTGCTCATAGATAAAGAAGTTAACAGGGTTTCATCTACATCTGCAGCACTTACACAGGTGACTGAATTTTAAGTTTTTGACACGTTTTGTTTCTTTTAAGTTCTGATTTATTCACATTTACTAAGAAATAATTTTTTAAATGAAGTTAATTGTCATGACAATGCTCAGTTCAGAAAGGAAACAAATTCAACATTGGATTTGAAATATCTAATATTTTTAACACAGGGAGAAGCATATCTGGAGCTTCTAAAGTTTATTTTCCTTCCTTTTTTTCCTTTTTCTTTCTATTAGCTGCTTGACAATTTTTTTTCCCAAACTAAATCAAATTTTCTATCTCCTCATCAGGATTCATGTTTACTTATACCAATAAGGTACAATAATTGAGCAGTAGCAAGATACACCCATGACAGAGGTCTACTTGAATCTCTGATTTGTGTTTGATCTAAGAGGGAGCAGGCAGCCTAAGTTACGATGGCTGGAAGCTAGAGCTCATCTCAAAGCAGATGGAAGCCAGATATTTTAAAACTAACTGCAACAATTGACTTAAATACAGCCCTGTCTGAAGTCAAGCAAAATCATTCCATTGCCTTCACTGAGTTTCAGATCAGCACAGCAGAACATGTTATAGCTCTAAATCTCATGCTTTACAAAATACACCTATCACCCACACTTTGTAGATAGGGTACCTGAAGCAGAGAAAAGTGAAATGATTTGATGAAGCTCAAATAGCAGAGGCAAAAATCAGAAAATGAAGGTGTCTATTCACTTGCAGGACTTCTCATTGCTGTAAAGTACACCAGCCTCTGTCAATCTCTACATACTCCCAGCTCTGGAGGTCTAAGTGTTAGAAAAAAAGCTGCCAAGTGTGTGACAAATCACTTTTTATGACAATGTCCACTAAAGGTACTGGAAAAAGAGACCAACTTGTTTTGGTGAGCCTTGGGCAGAGCTCTAAGGGAAAATCTAGAAATGAAAATGAAGCATCCCAGTCTGCACCAGCTTATACAAAATCCAGAGCACAGCCACAACAGACGGGAAAGTGAATGGAACAAGCAGGACACAGAAATCAGGCAGAAAATGTTTAGGTGAGACACAAAATGGACTTAGCAACTACAAGAGAAGTCCAGGCTTACAGCAGCTCCCAGTTCAATTTATCAAAACTATCATGCAGCTGCCAATGGGGAACTCATGAGGGGCAGAAGCCACCTGTCCATTTAATAGCCATTCTTCTACCCTACAGTTACAACAGCCAGGAGAGCTGCTCATCCCCACATGGGTATTTCAACTTGCCTCAGGTATGTGAGCTGTTTCAAGCAGAACAGTGCTGAGCAAAATAATTAAATAATACACATTCATTACAAAAGGGCCAGTTTTAGGTGACATTTTTTAAATTGCATCATGTCTTCAGACTATTTATTTTGCTAAAAATAACTTTGAAATTAACCAAGTCCTAGACAGGGGAAAAAAAAAAATAAATTCAACTCATGTCTTTGGATCCTAGCTTTGGATTCTGCTGTCTGCACCCTCTTTATGGACAATTACAACTACTACTGAAGTCCAGCAACCAGCAGGTAAGCTGACTCCTTGCATTGCTTGTGCAAAAAAACCCCATAAATATAGAAAACAGGCATTGATTACCAGCACTCTGGTAGGTGATACGTAGTATGAAATGAAAGGTTACTGATGGATCCCTAGAAGAAACAGACTGGTTCATTTTTAATTGTTTACTGTCTGGGCTGAAACCTTTTCCTAGTAAGCCTTTTGTATGTGTTGACTGTGAAAAACTTGGAGAGGTGCAATTTGCAGAAGAAAATTAGTACTGTCACATCAGAACACAAACTGTTACAAAACCACACATTTGCCTAACGTCTGGAATACTAACACGCGCGTGTAAGCAGATTCTTGTATTTTGTTTTCTCTTCCATGAAAAAGAAAGAAAATAAAGTGTGAGCTCTAGCTTTAGAAATCTATGAAAAGAAACAGAAATCTATTTCAGAATGAAAGTTATCTTCACAGTGCTTACAATTGCTTTCTGTCTCTGTCTCTCCCTTTGTTTGGCCCTTTCAGATTCCCGTTTTTCATACTCTTTGCGGTATTCTTCCCTCTTCAGCCTTTCATGCTGATACTCCTCATAGCTGTCATATCTAGGAAACATAACTTAGTCATTAAATCAAGCACCTGCATTTATGAAAGTAAAATTAGTAAAACAGTTTTCTGGAATGACTCATTATATCCCTCGAGAACAGGTTGCAAAGCAAACCAATGCAGGCAAAATGCTCTACCTGGGTCTGTGACTGCACGGCGATCTGGATTGCGATCTTGCACGTAAGGGAGAACTTCTGTATGCTCGGTGTCTACAGTGGCTGGACTCATAATAGCAACAAGATCTGCAGGAAGAAACACAATTCACCTCTGCCATTCAGTTTGAATCTACTGGCAATTTTTTCTACATCCCCCCTGAGCTACCGGCAAGACTTTCCAGTGACAGTCTGTGATCTCCTAGACAACTATGGGCCTCAAGTGATTTCCACCCTCACCCTTCTGTAATGTTCCTTATTGAGACTAATGTAGAGTGGAGAGCCAACTACTGTCAACTTCATCTGATAGGGACTGCAGCTAGATTGGCACCAGGCAGCTCACAGATAATGGGAAAGGTTAGTTGTGTACATCTCCCACCAATTGCTCTGCTGCTGACCTCACTGGCTCCATACGGAAAGTGTAAACTTGGCAAATCTAACGGATAATGGCAACAGGTGCTTCTGTAGCAACTCCACTGCCTTCCAAGCTAATGAGAGAATGAGTTACACTGGATTGTTAATGGTTTTTTACTTTCTCCTCCTTCAAGCTGCTTTACGTTATTCACAGTTTTCCTTCTTACTAACTAGGAGATGATAACTGAATTTGCTGTACTGTACCTTGAAGAGGATCTACTACAGGGCGACCTTGATCTCGATCGGGAATATGGAGAACGGGAACAAGACCTGCATTGAGGAAAGGACCTTGATCTAGAACGTGTCCTTTGGGATCTTTGAGAAAATAAGGATTTGGGTGGAGACACTGAATCTCTGCATGGAGAGTTAAAAGAAGAGCAAGAAGGCGATACATCAAATAATGAATAGGCTTGTGTCCCATCCCAAGGGTAGCATAGTTTATCACTTTCATCTTCACTGTCATCAAAGAGACCATCCATTGCTAGTCCTGAATTTATAAACATAGGTAGTTTGGAGAACTGTTCATTACTGTAATCACTGTCCCTTAGTTCTCTGGTCTTATCTGCTTCTTCATCAAAAACAGCTTGGCTGGGGTGACCAAAATGCTTATTCAGTTCAGCCCGAATTTCCTGGTCTTGGAGCTGTTTTCTGTTATTACCATGGGATCCCTGCTGACTTGTCTGTAAAGTCTCTTTCTTGAAATACTGGTCTTGTTCTAAAGAAGAACAAATCTGACACTGCCACCCAGGTGAAGATTCCTTAAATTCTAGTTGTCTGGAGTCCTGAAGTTCCTGGGATATCTTAATGTGTATTTCCGATTTTGAATTCACAGATTGACAGTAGTCATGGTCACCAAACAGCCGCAAACTGGGCCGTTTTGTCTTTCTCTCCTCATGTCCACTGGACAGTACTGTAGTCTTGCTAAGCTGTGCATACAGCTCAGACTGTTCTGGACCCTTCTTGATTGGGTTGTTTCCTTGAGAACCAGAAGACTCACTATAGCGGGGCTTTTTTGAAGGTGGTACAACAGTCTTGCATGATGACTTCGGCTTAGGTGAAGTCCTGAAAGGATTATCCTGGTTGGCTTTATGAGGAGGGGTTGTAGGTGGAGTTAGGCCTAAGCAGGAATAAAAAGGAGGAACAGAATATTTTTAAGCATGCATGTTATAAAGGTGGCTCACGTACGTGTTTAAAAGCAGACACAAAGCAAGACCCATTCTGCACCACTTTAATACAGCACGACTAATCCTGGGAATAAGAGCATCTGGGATGCGAGACACCAAAGCTCTGATAAGAACAATAGTAACAGTACTAATGGATTGCCATTAACCTTCAACACCATTTCTGCCCCTCCCCTTCCTCCATGACATCCGCCTCCCTCTCTGTAGATTTTAACAGAAAAGATCAAGAGATAAAAATGAAAAGACTTTTTTTGTTAAAAAAAAAAAAAAATCAAAAAAGGAATTTGATAGGAAAAATGCAAAAGTCAAAAGGCCAGCTCTGTCAAAAACCTAAAGAAATTAGCAGACAAAACCTTGAATAACAGCAAGCCTGAGAAAAATAACTCGAGTGCTACGCAAGGAGCCTCGGTAGAACACAGAACTTGAACGCAAGAAGTACACAGCGAGGCTACGACTCGACTGCAATGACTCTTTGTCTCCACAGTTCATTAACTTAGTAAACCACAGCTAATATATGGATAATACATTCTTGTAAGCATAACTAATACATTTTGCCTGAAAAGTGGTTCTGCAACTGCAACCCAAGTGAAGAATAGGACAACTGCAACTGTAATGAACTACTGCATTTAAATATTAGCGAGTCATGAAGTAGGGAGGAGAAATGAAACAAGTAGTCACAGACTGAACACTTAGACCCCAGCTACCAGGCTTGTTCACATAACTGTAATAGATTACATCACTATGGTGAAGCAAAACTGCAGGAAGGACTACAGCCCATGCCAATAAAACCTGGGCATCAAAACAGCATTTTCCAGTTATTTATAGAAGAGCAAAATATTTTCTGTAGAAATCATGTCGGTTCTTCTGATTTTTTTTTTTTTCCAAACAAAGACAAAACAAAAAAACCCCACAAACAAACAACAACAAAAAAACAACTGAGGACACCAGGGCAAAGTAATAGCAAACTGCAGCCACTGCTCAGTAAAAAAAAAATAAACAAAATATAGGAATGTTTATCTTGCATTTGGAAAATATGCATTGACTCTAATGTAGTTTAGAAGTAAATATGGGTAAAAAAAAAACCAAATTAGTCTACGAATAGGGAGTTCTAGAAAATCCAGACCACCTTTAAGTGCTCCAGAGGCTGATGCTACCCAAGATTTCTTCTCCTAGCCCAAGCAATGAGGTATCCATTACTTCCTTAGCAAGAATGAAAGAGAGAGAGCAGACATGCTTCCAGGAAATGTGTATTTCAGACAGGGCTATAGAGTTTGGTTTTGTATTTTTAACCATGCACCAGAGCTCAGCAGATCAATGCAAATGGATTATGTTTTATAGCGTTTTGCTGTAAAGAAGGCAAAGCGTCCATCAATGCACAGTGCTCCCTAAGGAGCATAAATGGAGACTGGGAGTCCCACTGCATTAGCTGCAATGAATTTGTTCTAGGGGGAAAAAAAAAAGGGCAGAAGTACCAAGGCATGAATACTTGATGTGCGAGAGAAGCTTGGTTTTGTCTGAATGTTCAGAGAAAACAGCTGTGAGCTATGTGAAGGTTTTGTCTAATGCCACAAAAGCCAGGCAAACTGAGGCACAAATCACAGAAACATCCAGGTTGGAAAAGCCTCTCAGGATCACCAAGTCCAACCTAGAATCCTACTCTACAACATTCACCTTAAACCATAGCCCTAAGCGCCACATTCAAACTATCCTTAAACACATCCAGGCTGAGTGACTCCACCACCTCCCCGGGCAACTCATTCCAGACCCTGAACACCCTCTCTGTGATAAAACTTTTTCCTAATGTCCAATATAAACCTCCCAACTCTCAGCTTGAGGTCATTCCCCCTTGTTCTGTCTCCAATTACCTGTAAGAAGAGAGCAGCATGAGCCTCTTCACAATGTCCCTCCAGGTATTTGTAGATAATGACACCTAAAACCCCACTCACCTCAAATAGTGAAAAAATCTTGCCAAAGTCGTCACTGCTAAACTATTTCCTTTAATTTGAGTTCTCTTTTTTTTTTTTTTCCTAGCAAAACTAAAAGGGGGTAGATTCAGATTGGATGTTAAGAAGACCTTCTTCACCATAAGGGTGGCAAAACACTGGAACAGGTTGCCCAGGGAGGTGGTAGAAGCCCCATTCCTGGGGGTTTTTAAGGTCAGGTTGGATGTGTGAGCAACCTGATCTAGTGTGAGGTGTCCTTGCCCCGGGTTGGAGCTCGATGATCCTTGAGGTGCCTTCCAGCCCTGATGATTCTATGATTGTTCCTTCCTGAAGATTCACTTGAGTCAGTAGTATTTCACACCTCATCCACCTCCTCACTAACAAGTATTTTTGAGTGCCAAACAAATTTTTGGTAAAATGAAGACCATTCTTTCAAATTCTGTAGTAATAACCCTTTTGGTTAAAACATCAGGCTCATATTCAACAAGTATTTGAGTAAGCAAAGACTATTTTCTAGATTAAAAAAAATGCAAACTGTCACTTTTCCTTATGAACTTGTATAGATCATGAAAACCATAAGAATCACAGAACTGTCACGATTGGAAGAGACCTCAGGGATCATCTAGTTCCAATCCCCCTGCCACAGGCTGGGACACTTTCCACCAGATCAGGTTGGGTTGATTTTTTTGGATGGAGTTTTAAAGAAAGAATGAAGCAGAACCAGGGCTACTGGTAAGACAGTAGGCTGAACATGAGCCAGCAATGTGCCCAGGTGGGCAGGAGAGCCAATGGTATCCTGGCCTGGATCAGGAACAGTGTGGCTAGCAGGACAAGGGAAGTTATTCTGCCCCTGTATTCAGCACTGGTCAGGCCACACCTTGAGTCCTGCGTCTAGTTCTGGACCCCTCAATTCAAGAGAGATGTTGAGGTGCTGGAAGGTGTCCAGAGAAGGACAGCAAGGCTGGTGAGGGGCCTGGAGCACAGCCCTGTGAGGAGAGGCTGAGGGAGCTGGGGGTCTGCAGCCTGCAGAAGAGGAGGCTCAGGGTAGGCCTCATTGCTGTCTACAGCTACCTGAAGGGAGGTTGTAGCCAGGTGGGGTTGGGTTCTTCTGCCAGGCAACCAGCCACAGAACAAAGAGACACAGCCTCAAGCTGTGCCAGGGGAGGTCTAGGCTGGATGTTAGGAGGAAGTTCTTGCCAGAGAGAGTGATTAGCATTGGAATGGACTGCCCAGGGAGGTGGTGGAATCACCTGGATTATATTCAAGAAAAGTCTGAAAGGGGCACAGTGCCATGATCTAGTTGACTGGATAGGGCTGGGTGATAGGTTGGAGTGGATGAGCTTGGAGGTCCCTTGCAACCTGTATGACTCTATGATTCTATGAAATACAACCACTCAACAATAAACATGGATACTTAAGAACTTCAGTAAAGAAACTCAGAGATAATTCAATATTCAAACATAAAATACTGTTTCCTTTTCCACCTCTTTAAAGCCAGGCCCAGCAGGAAACCAGCTAAACACAGAGCACAACGATTTCCACAAGCCCAGCAAGGAGTTCAGCAATCTTTAGAGGATGGGGGGAAAAAACGCATCCCTATAAAAAAAAACCCTTGCAAAAGCACAGACTGAGTTAAATTTACTGGCACTTCTCCTCCTGGCAGAACTGTGCTAGGGACAGCCTTAGAAAGGGCTTCCTTGTGGCATTTTGGCTTTTTTCCTGGTTTTGGGCAGCAGCAGGAAGCGCAGAGGCAAGTAAAACCAGACAGAAGTTGGAAAACATTCGTTTAACTTTTGAACAAACCTCCATCGGGAGATGGAGAAGCAAGGGAAGTTTTGAATTCATGTCACCACTACCGAGCCCACCTTTGGTGAGTCCCGTGGCCAATCTCCAGCCCATGAACTTTAAGAGAACCAGTTGGCTGCACACTTGTTCATCTTCACATGGAGCCCTGGTAATCTTCACTGAGGGCCACGACCCCCCATTAAGGGCGTTACTATGTTCTCTAACCGCTGGATTACTTCACACGTGCCAGTTTCTGCTCCGATGTGTACACTTGAGCGTTGACAGTACAAGGTATATTCTGTGCTCTCTCTTGAACTTAGCAGGTTTTGACAGATTTATGGAAGGACAGATGGCCATTACGGGCTGAAGGCTGACAAGAGGCAGTTCAGAGCATTGTTAACACACTTGCACAAACTCTCAGCAGTGCAGCGCTGTGCAGAATGTAATTCAGACTATAGCTTTTTTATTGCTGCCTATTTTCTTTTGTCAAAAGAGCCTGCTGTGCACAGCAACAAATGGCTGCCATTACCCAGAATGTAATGGGTGTCAGACAAATCACGTAACACAAACAATCAAGAGTATGTAGGTCATATTTCAGCAGAGCACAACCTTAGCAATATTTATGATTACTGCATTGAAATGTGCTCTATAATAAACAAGTACCTCTACATCACTCACACTTATGTACTTCTGCACAGCAGATCTGTTAGAAGTGGTACACACTCTACAATCAGCCCCCTTAAACAGGTTGCCTTTTTTTTTAACCCCTCCCTTTTTAAAGTAAAAGGCAAGTATGTTTTTCATGACGTGCTGCAAAACCATTTTCTTTGTAGGGACTTTTCTTTAATTGAATGGCTTTGCTAAATGGTACGTTTGCACTTTGCCTTGCTCTGTCTGCATGCTATGAACTGAGTCGATGATCTTGTGCCTGAGAACAGCGCACATTAATTTGCCGGCACTGCCAGCAGCGTCCTCCCCGTGTCTGCGCAACAGAAGTTGTTTGCCTGTGTGCCAACTCTGCCACCTCGACCGACTGGCTTCTTTCAAGAAACTTCCTGGGAGAGTGAAACTACTTTTGTCACATTCCAAAAACTCCACTGGAAAAAAAAACCAAAACAACAAAACAAACAAACCACCAAACACAACCCTCAATAATTATTTCAGCTCAGCGAGGTTGATAAGCAGAAATTAGGGGAGCATCTTTGCTTTTAAAATGTGGCATCTGGACATTTCAGGACCGGTTTGCAAAACTGTTTTACACAGACACAGATCTTTCTAAAACTCTGCTGTGACTGTTATCACTTCAATGCTTGGTGATGTTTGCCCTGCTTTGAAGGGGTTGAGAATTTTTTGGGGAATACAGTCCCGGAACCTTTCTACGCGTGGACTGCACTTTTGAAAGGCATGACAACAAACTTTGAAGTTTGAAAAGAGATTGTCAAGAGAAACATTATTTAAGGCCACTTTAAACACTGAAGAGAAGAGAGCAGCTCAATTCAGTAGGAGAATTGGAAGAGCTTTTGTGTAGCATGAGACTGTAGCAGCCAGGAAAATATAATAAAAATAAATGGCCATCATATCATATAAAACTACATGCTTGTTGAGTATTCAGTTTAATCCTGTTGTCAGTGCTGCAGAGAATAAACACAGATGCCTGAAAATATCAAACAATTTACTAGATTTTATTCCCTCTGGACAACTCTCTGCATTTCACATCTCATTTCGTCAGAAATCATTTTGAAGTCAAACAAGCTCTTATATGATAGATTTAAAGTATTTGTTCTGACAACTAAAAGGTAACACAGATCTAGAGGTGGGCAAAGAGCAGAGTATAAGTATTTTCAAGGATGCTCATGAATTTCAAATCACCATTCAAGCTGATTGTGTTCACACAGCCTTTCCTGTCATTTTTTAGACAAATCAAATTTTGTACCCAAGGAAAGACCAGTAAGGAGTTTTATGCACAGATAAATTACAGGGATCTGTGTGCAAATGAGAGACTTTTCACCATCACCTGTTGCAGATAAGAGGGTGGAAATAGCCTTCCAGTTACTGATTGAGTCTTAAGCATGTAAACTTTCGTGCATTTACCTGATGGTTTTGATTATTTGCGAGTCATAGCTTAAAAAGAAAACAAACAAAACCAAAAACAAACAAACAAAAAAACCAAAAAAAAAAACCCCAACACCCCCAAACCCAAACACCAAAACAAAACAAAACAAAAACAAACAAACAAAACCACCAAAAACCCGCACTGGGAAAACACAGAATGATGACTTTCAAACATTTTCAAACCATGTCATCCAACTTCCGGCATTCAGAAGTTCAGCAGAAAATGTAAGACAGTTGTTGAGGAGCCCTTGATCACCAAGCGAAGCACGGTCACCTCCAGAGGGTGAGTTAACCCTGTGCCAGCAGGTGCCCCCTCAACCTGACTGGTAGCAAAGAGGAAAGAGATCTTTCAGTGGCACAGAAACATCCCATGCTCCCGGAAGACATCAGAGAGATTCAAGCCCATGGTCTCCTAGAAAAGCATTGGCAATGCAGACAGCTGTGGAAGTGAAGGGAGAAGGACCTCTTCTGAGGCTCTTGCACAGAATGAGACTCACTTTATACAGAAATTTCCACTACTACATTATCATCACCTTGGACTTCCTCTATATCATGATGTTCTGGTCCATTTTCCTTAGAATAACACTAGGAATTAGCTGCAGGAGTTGGGACTTCAAATTACCAACAGCCTCATTCTTCTACAGCAGACCGTTTATTTAAAGTGCATTCAAAGAATTCTTATGTGAGACTTTTAAAGCACTTTAACAAAATATTTGTTCCTTGTGATTTGACAGACCAATGTTTTGACAGTTTTAGGGAGGATAAAGTTACACTCACGACTACTAACAGATTTGTTGTAAAGCAAGATACAGCACTGGCAAGAGAACAGTTTCAGTTTGACTTTAGATACAGAAATCCAAAGCGTGTGTGAGACAAAGATTGATTGCTCGTGTAGGAAATGCTTTTATTCTTTTTATTTTCCTCCTCTAGAGTTAATTCACCAGTGAGGGAAGTGATGTTGTTTTCAGCAGAGAGATCAAGGGAGCTGCTATTTATATTACAATACTTTGTGCTTCAGTAGCACAAGCAACACTGCTAATGGTCTTTTCAATTCAGCAGTGAGACCAAGGCAACTCCTACTTAAATTATAATAAATAGTGCTTGTACAGTGCAAGCTCCCCTATATAAGGACAATGAGCTATGTGGTTATCTAGATATAATTTGGAGTTGCCAGGGTCTCCCTAAAGAACTGCAAGGTAGTATTAATCACTATTGCCACTGGTTTCTTCTTTATTTAGGTTTGGGTGTGTTGTTTTGGTTTTTTTTTTTTTTTCCACTGAAGTGGGTCCCAATTCTGCCATGATTTAGACACAAGCATTTCAAGTTCTTCAGTACTTGAGGTTGTTTCTGTTATGGACTTGTGTCTGCTTCCAGCATGAGCAGATTCGTTACACAAGACACTACTGCAATTCAAATAAATTAAAAAGACAAGCCAAAGCACTTGACTTTTCACAGATTTTTATATGTATCAGTATGAAAAGAGAACCTGTGTGCACCTGAAGGCAGAGAGAAACAGCAGGCAAGTGATGAAATACACTGTCCCGAAACCTCATCAGCCATTAATAAGAACAGAGGAAGCTTATGGAGCAGAATGAATTTGGTAACACCAAGATCATTCCTCTTGCCACCATGGAGGCAATGCTAGAGGACTATCCAGGGTCCCAGTTTCTGTCTACTTAGCTGATGTGGAGAGCAGACTGATGACTTTCTGGGAGAAAAAAATACTGCTCCCTTCAGTGACTTTAAGGGCTGCTTGTACCACCCTGCTGCAGTCACCTCATCTGCCCCTTTCAGTTGGCAGCACTAAGCACTGACTTACCAGTGTGCTTACAAATGGGCACCCTCATGCAGTAATCATAAAGGAGGCTTCTCCATGCTTCAGGCCTACTGGCAGTGAATGGGATTATTCAGTTGCACGCAATAGATTTTGCTGTGTTTCTGTTGGTTTTCCTAAAAGAAGGTGCATTGGAAGGATACTTCTTTTTGTCATGAGATGAATAATTCAGGCTGGACATTTTCAGTAAAGTGTGTGTTAATCCTCAACTAATGAAGGAGTTTCTGAAAAAGTGAAATGAAGGATGTAGGGAAGTGAAAGCCCAAAGTGCATATACACATCTAGTACTCTTGTGTACGGCTGCAACTGAACTAAGAAGTACCAAGCTGGTTTATGGTACCCAAAGACACATTTTGCAATGCTCACCCAACATGATAGAAATCACATAATTCACAATTCACTCTTACCCTGAGAGAAACACATGCAAAGTACACCTCTTATTTTCCAACATTACACAACTGAGAAAGAAAAGTCTTGGCAAAAGCTCATGTGGAGCTCAACGTGTGCTCTTGTGCTCAGTTCTGAGCACTTCAGGAAAAGAGAGGCAAAAAGAGAGTTCAGAGGAAAGAATAAACCAGATCTGAGTCTGAAGGAATTGACTTTAGCTGGAAGAAGAGCAGATGAATTAAATGAGTGCAACGGGTGATGCATGAACTGCCCCAGCGTATGATAAAAGAGCTACAAATCCTCCACCGTTACAAACACCAGGGGTCTGAGAGGAGGGGGAAGATAAAGGGAGGTTGTGTGATATGTGCTAACAGGAGAAATAAAGAGAAAGCAAGAATATAAAGTGAATACCAATTAAAAAAAAATTACCTCCAAGCTATGGAATAGTTTTTCAGTGGTAGAGGAGAAAGCTGTTATTTGTGACATATTAATCTAGAATTGACAAAGCACTGAAACATGCAGTCACGTACAGCCCTAGACTGGCCTGGAGACAGACTGGATGACATAACTTTTCCATCTGTAGCATCTATTACACAGTGCTGTGGGGTTTCTCTTTGAAAGATGGTGCTCAGCAGTACACAAATCTATGGGGAAATGGGGAAGTATAACAGATAAATGGTTTCATTCATATTTTCCCAGAAATTATGCTCTCTTGTGGAGGTCTGGAGCCATATTTTCAAACACATTCCTTCTCAGGTAACTGGATAAAAAGTCAGCATTGAAATGCAGTGCAGTTAATCTACTGGAGACCTCTGTGAGATCTCAGTGTACATGTGGTACATTAAAAAGAACAAACACACACGTGAGCCATGCTTAAAGGAAGAGGCAGCACTCTCCATTTCTCACCTGCAGTTCCAGAGAGTTCCACACTTAAGGTTTGTTCAATAGTCTTGTTCTCAAATGGGGAACCCTTGGGATCACTGGAAGACAGGGCACATTTATAAAAACAAGCTGAAATGGAGTTGCTGTAGCCAAAATCTACTGAATCCCCCTCCCTTTTATATATGTTTGCACTTTGTAGTACTTACTTTGGTGACTCGGGTGTCAATGGAAGTGATAAACTTGTTGGTTTGGCTAAAAGGAAAAAGAAAAGGATTATGAAAGAGTTAAAACACTCCATACTGTACAGTAAGAAGATTGCTTTTCATGTTGGTGCTGGAATCTCATGTTAGTCAGTTAGGGCTGAGTGCTGATAGTTCAATAGCCATTTCAGTGTATCTCAGATAAATGAGGAGACTCATTCCGATTCCTTATTAATGGTACCGAAAGGGCACCTAAATTTCAATAATGATTTACATCAATTACTATACCTCTGAAACACAGTACACAAATTCAAATGCCAAGAACCTTTCAGAAGAAGAGTGGTACACCTTAGAAATCAATGAAGAACTCTGCAGGATACATTGTGAAAATGTTATTTCTCTTAGAGTTAATTCAGACTACAGTTCACGTTTTATTTGGAAACAGGAGCAGCAGAATAACTATGAAGTAACAGAACGTTATGAATATTCAGTTCATTTTACTTCTACAATATACAATTTTATATATAGCACTGAGAATAGGTTGCTTCTGTGAGGCCAGAGTCCAACCAGTTGTAGTCCAAATTTCTGCATATTATCCTCAAACTATGACAAGCCATGGACACAGTCACAGATGGTTAAAAATGAGGTTGAAGCTCTCAGCGCTACGATCCCAACACACACGAAAAACAAAGCTCCAGCTATTAAAATACAAGTAGTCTTTTATAGCTTTTATTCATGCAAACTCCTATTTCCCAAAAGCAAGCCAAGAACTAAGGTACTGTAATACAACTAAGGGTCCTTTAATTGTCAGTAAAATGTTTAAAAATTAAAAATAATAGTACTTGCAAATTTCACTTTTCAGAAGTTAGATTGATGTTTAAACGCAGAGAGCATTGTACCAAGAACAACAGCAGGGGATCTCTTCTGCAGATTAATTACTTAAGACAAAATGTTCCCCTTGAACACTCCTGCACTGCAGATCTTTTGTCCAGAGTGTCACTACTGCGTATTTTGTATTCACTCCAGGCTTGGAGCTCCCATCAACATTAAAGGATTTTATATGCAAATTGATTACTTTTATAAGCTCTAGAGCATTCCTGAAGTGATATTACCTTTTTTTTTTTTAAAAAAAAAAAAACAAACAAACCCACAAAAAACTCAATTCTCAAGAGCTGCATATTGTTTCTCCTCCTCCCCATATGAAAGTCAGAAATGGAAGCTCAGGTGTTCACCTCGAGTTCACCTTCCTCAGAAGCCACCAGCGGAGTGAGGAGATGCACCTCAACGAGTGAGTTGTCTGAGCCAGTGCTGCTGCAGCTTTGTGCATAAAACCACGTCCACTAAGACTGAATGTAACTTCACTCACCTTTACCTGTAATTCATATACATCTAGGGATACTAACAATTGCCAGTGGCTACCTAGAGGTAAAAATGTGGTAAACCAACCACAGACCTCACAGTAAAGCTCTATACAAAGGTTTCCACTCTTTTTAAGAAGATAAATATCTACATACTCTACTTATTTTAAGCTTTCTAAGGAAGTTGAAAGTGTAAGAGCTATTTAAACCTCTAATAAGTCTCATTCCAGCTCTCTTCAGTGCCTCATGAGACCGTACTTATAAAATTCTGAAGCACTGAGGCACAGTGCAAACCTACCAGAGATGGGCACAGAACCAAAGGTGTTATCTCACACTCGTACCTATTCATTTTTGGCAGCTATCAGGGAGTTCTACCCCTGAGAATTTCCCATATCAAAACACCCATCAGTTTTTTTTACTCCTAGTCAAGGGCTTGACCAAACAGTATTCCTGCAAAGGATTTGTCCTCACATACAGCTATTGACAGTGTAAATATTCAGCTGAGACACTACCAATGGTGTTTGTTTATTATGAGTTTCAAGATCTACTGTGGTGTGGGGTTTTTTTCCTTGTTAAAAAGGGTTCACATGAAGTTGCTTGTCCCTGTAAATTGAAAACATTCAGGTTCAAAAGAACTAAGTTTCCTCATGGGCAAATTTCAATGCAAAACCACAGATGATCTTTGGCATGAATGGGTTTGTGGACATTCCCGTGGGTTTGCAATATGTTTACAACAGGAACCCTAAAGGAAAATACCATTTGACTTATCCTTTGTGAACCTTCCCTAACTCTGAAAGAAAATATCAGACCCTGATTATATTTTAAAACAGAAGGAGCCAATTTTCTTCTGCTTTTGTTTAAATGCAGGTCTGCAAATATCAGTCGAATTTGTAAGGTTGATGCTGCACGAATTGACTGTCCAAGCTGAAAGCATTATAGTCTTGTATTTGTATTATATGCAAATCCATTGATATTGAAGTCATATATTGGTGTATGAGGCAAATTTGATGGAAAAGAAAAAAAAGCAAGCCAAACATTTCAGAAGCCTGTAAATTAAACTGAAGGAATTATTTAAAGAAGAGAGTAATTTCTCTCTGCCTGTGATATCACCTGCAGTATCATCAAAGTCACAGCTGTCTGTTAAACACTGGTAAGTCAGCTGCATGCCCCTTTGGAGGGCTAAGTCAGCTGCATGTGGACTTTCCTCACCTCTCATTCTGTGCTGTTTCTACAGCCCAGCAGGCCAACCTGTCTCTTTGCACTGAATCTACACAATTGCCTCACCTGGGGAAAAACCGCAGCTCTGATGTGAGTAGTGTAAACCAGTTTACAACTGGTTTGGTGGTTTTTAAATATCAGAACAACACATTTAGGGTCATAGCCAGATCTCTCTTGCAACCACACAACTCCCAGTGACAGTGGGGGAGTCACTGAAGTCACATCCAGGATTTGCCTGAGATGGGCACCCAGCCTTCTAGTTGCCAAGTCAACATATATACACAGATGTATTTTAAAGTAACAGTAACTTTAAAAATAACTCCCTTTGGGCTCGTTAACTTTTACGGCTTTCCTTTATCTTGGGAAAACAGGCAAGAGAAGAGAGAAGAGAAAGAGAGAGTGGGGGTTTTAAGTTCTTGCTCTGTCTCAGAAACTACCTGTAATATAGACCAATTCTATATGCATCAGGGGATACTAAAAGTCAACGCAAGTGTTTAGGTTTGGCCATAAAGAATCTAAAAAGGAGAGAGAAAGATCAGGATGGCAGCTCAACTTTCAACTATTTACAAAATAAAATTACAAACTGGCATTCCAGCTTTAACAGGAATGACACATTTATTGCTTTCTCTGTAGCAGAGAGAGCACTATTTATTGTCTCTTAAGGACTATGTGGCAGGTTAACAATGCCTTCAGTTTTACACTAGCAAAAAAAGAAAAGCTCACTAATGAACTGGCCTGCCCAGCTTGTTTAGGGATATAATGATTTCTTAGTGGTACAGTACTCTGTGAATAAGCCTCTCCAGCAAGCCTGGTGTATTAACATGTGGTATTTGCTAAACTTTTCTTTCCTGAGAATTGTTTTCTGAGGCTCGGGGCAACAGAGACAGGATTAAAATTATTTAAAAGCTAATTCTAGCTAACTAATTCTAACTTCATTATACTGTTTTAAAATTCTCCCTACGCAGAAGAGATGCCAGATTTACAATACTAATCCAAAGAACAGAAGAGGTATCAAGGGTATTCACAACTGCAGCACTACAGCTTTCCTGTGTTACTGCTGGTACCAAAGCTCTTTCCTGCAGTCCCACACCTACCTTGCAGATGATTTGTCTGAGACTGCAGATGTGGCTTCCTTTTGGAGGTGCATTTCTCTTTGCTGCTGTTCCTGTTCTCTGCTGGTTTGGTCTGAGGAGGGTCATCATTGGTAGTCAGATACTTGAGAAGTTCAGAGCAGGGACGTCTTTGAGGCTTTTGCTGTTGACAAATGCTCTTCGCTTTATTGCTCCATGAATTCTCAGTCTTAAAACCAGGGCATAATAAAATAAAATAAAATTAGGAAAAAAAAATAAAAAAGTTAAAATTAGTGAACTGAACCTTATCAGAATGGATATAGGTTTTCTGAAGAGATGAGATTTTCAATGAAGTGTTCAGTCTAAGTGTACTAGATCTATGAGCTGTGAATAATTGTTTGCAGAACAAGGAAAGAAAATTACATTTAAAATTCCTAAATGACATTTATGCAGCTTTTTATTTCGTTTCTCCTACATTTCAATGTTCCTACTCAGCAACATGTAACTAACAAGACCCTACAGCACCTTTACTGTGAACAAAAAAAAAAAAAAAAAAAAAAAAGCTGGTTTAAACCTTAATTTGCTGCTGATTGCTTGAGCCCAGTATTCACAACTCTCTTAAGTACCCCTAAATGCTGGGTTTTCAGTCACAGTGAACCGCAAGACAAACATTGCTGCATAAGCCTGCTAACAGAATTATGTCAGAGCCCCCATTCCAACCAATTAATGCCTGATATACAACTTCTTCCAAGGATCCAGTGTCATTTTTCTTAGCTCAGACAGCCGGTAAAAAAGGCAACCCCACATCCTGGAGTCCCTCATAAACAACACAAGACATCAGCAAATGTTATCATCCCCCCTACTACTCTGTGTATCAACAAAGTAGGCAAGAGCAACAGACGGTGGGACTACAGCTCAACTCTGCCAAGAGGAAAAGCAGAAATGAAATATTCAGAGCATAAAGGAGCTCAGGTGATTTTCTGGAACCCAGTCTATAATCTGTTCCCTTTGGTTTGTTTTAAAGCAATTGCAAGGCAGTAGGCAGATTAATACAACACATATGGATCTACCACTTGCTCAGTTGCTTAAAAGCATAAAAGACCTTGCTACACTTTTTATTTCCTTTTCTTTACCCTATTTTTTTTTTTTTTTGATTACAAAGATTAAGTTTGTACCTTAACAACCACAGGGCTTGTTCTGATCCTGTGATTAGTGTTTGCATGGTTTTGTGTGCTGAGACCACTGCATTCATTGTAATTTAGTTGAGTGTTGGCTGGAGCCAGCAAGAGCTTCTTAAGCTATAAACACATCAGGGAAAGGGAGGTGGAAGGAAAAGAGTAGAGTTATGAATCTGTTTGGATTAAAATGACTTATCTACAGTTTTGCATAGTTACTTAAAATTAGCTACATCCATTTCAGCAAGCAAAGTACAACAAAACAGAAAGAAGGGCTCAATATTCCCCAGAGATTTCATTTTCTTCTGGATTGGCAGCATATTTCTGCTTTCTTTACTGCAGTATGCTGTGGGGGGCAAGTAGAAACGCCCGGGATGTTTGATTTCTGAATCCACAACAAAATCAAATCCTTGGTGATCTGTTTGACCCAAGAGGCTTTTGATCTAAACAGAGATGTTAACTTTAATGGCTACAGCATCAAGATGCAGGTTATCTGGCTCTGCTCCCACAGAAGCCAGTGATAAGGGGCTTTCAGCAGAAACAGAATCACCTCTCCAACTAGTTCTATTTAGCAAAATGCATACGAGGTTCCCACCCACATCCTCACCCAAGGTTCAGTTTTGCCCCCATTAGCACTAAACTGGTGTTTACTGGTCAAATCAATGTTAAAGGCACAACACTAGCCCCACATCCAGCCAGACTTAGTAGATCTTTCTTTGCAGATCACCAGAAGTGATGGTTGCACATACACACAAAGCGCCCCAAGAAATGAAATATGGATTAAAAACTATTACCCTAACTTATTTGAACAGCATCATAAGCAAAAGTGTCAGCCATTAGCACAAGCATCTCAAAAACAATCTCTTCCAACACGCTTTAACAGACTGCCTTATTAGCCATCCTATGCTATTTGGTGCTTCCCCCCCTCCCCCCACTTAATTTTAGCTTCTTTACTTGCTTTCCACCTAAATGAAAAGTCCAGACCTTACTGTGACTACATCATACCCATGCAGCGGGTTGCCAGAGGCACATCCAATTCCCGTTAAACAGTAGGAAGGGTTCTTACTAGAGACGGCTCTTCTGCCTCCTGGGTCGGAGGGGCGCCGTCGGGCATTGGGGAAGGGCTAGTGGCATTTTCGTTGGTCACATCTCCATCTGTCAGTGCATCAAATGAAGGCAATCCATCCTCATCCACAGGGATGCTGTCCAGTGTTTCAGTGAGAACAGCTAGCAAGTTTGCCTCGCTCTCTTCATCTATCTTCTGCAGAAAGAGACAAAACAAAAAAGCAGAACCAAGTGAGAAGAGAAATGGATCAAAATGATGTCTCTGTACGTGTCAGAAACTGGCAGTGGTGTCTCAGATGATGTAATTAAGCACAATAAAATAACCTGTCTCTGTGTTCAAGAGAAGTCTCTTTGCATTTGCACTGTATTGTTCTGGTTTACTTTTCTTCTAGTTTCGTTTTTTGTTTTTTTTTCTTTAATCCGGTGTTAACAATGAGAAGCAATCACTCAGGGATTGTATTACAGGATGTGCAAAAGCTGCTGACACCCAGTGATGGTGTCAGCCCAGGCTGTCTCTTTTCCTTTTCTCTTTTCAAGACAGAACACCAGCTAATTGACCTGACAAAATTACAAGAATCAGAGAGGAAGACAGCTAATGAGAAGACCCAAATGAACCACCAGTGAAATCTGAAAAACCTTCCTCACGTACACAGCCAGGTGGAAGCAAGCAAGGGTTTCCCTTCCATACTCCTGCACATCCTTGCTCCCAGCCCAAAAGCACAGCTTCTCACCACCCAGCATGTGTGCACAGGACTGGCCATGGGGGCTCATACTGCAAATGGCAGGCACTTGGGGTTGTAAGGAAATGCATTAGGCAGGTTGCCTTTGAAGTGGTCCTTTGGTGTTACGTTGTTTGGACACTCAGTGTCACTACTGTAAGCATCTCTCTAATTCAGATGGCAATTGCAAAAAGTTGATTAACTCCTAACCAGATCTGGCTGTAATGTGAATTTGTATTAGATATTTTATTGCAGTAACATGTCTTCTTTTTGTCAAACTGAGTAAATTCAAATGGCTCCCAACTTTTTTGATGAAATATAGTCCCCACTGTCTATTAAGGTACAATTTTTTTGGCACACTGAGGGTTTGGAGGAGTAGAATTGTGTAAAAATCATTATACTTATTTTTCAGAAAGGTTGGAAATTGATCTTGACAGATCAATTATCTAGGATTCCTAGGCTGATCCTAGTGCTATTAAAGTAAATGAAAAACCTTTCACTGATTCTCAGGATATCAAATTGGGAGATTTTCCACCAGCTTCAGAGTGGCTCATCATGTTCCAGGTTCACAGTGTGAAGAAATTTCAGTTAAACTCAAATCTCACATCTCAAAGGTGAACTAGCAAGGAACGTAGCAGTAAGACAAACAAACAGCAAATTAAAAAAACAAAACAAAACCAACAAACTTTAAACTCAACAATAAAACTTTGAGTTTCCTGAGTTATGCTTCAGGAAAAAAAAACAAACAAACCAAAACCCAAGCACATCTGAGTACTCCCTTTGCATTTTTTTTCAGTAATAATTTTGCCTACCAGACTCCAAACAGAGATTCTCATAAACCACAGAGATCACTGCTCCTGTCAGGCTTCTCTGCCAAATCCTGCCTTACAGAAACTCTGTCTTTGAGCTAGAAAGCTACAGCAGAGCGCACACAGTGCATCAACCCCAAGAAACTAACTCAGGCAAAACTAATGCTACAGAGAAGCACTTACTTGTAAGGCCAAAAGAGACTTGGCCACCGAGAAAAAAAAAAAGTCTAGGTCCCAGTGGCTGGTGATTTCCACCCAACCAAGCAGACACATGTACAGTGCTGCGATGACTCAGTGTGCAGAGCCTGGAAACATGCAGAGGGGAGCCACCCCATGAATAAAACCATGCTCCAAATCCAGCTTTTCACAACCTATTTTTGAGAGTTAAAAGCTAACAGTGGGACAGTCTGGCTGCCTGAGCTCCAGCCCTGCAGCAGGAACTTCTCCAGCAAGTACTAGTTGGCAGGGCACCCCCCTGCACAGAGCCTTGCAGCTTATAAAGCTGACACCAAAGTTGGAAGTGTTACTATTTCTAATGGGGAATGCCTTCTTCAATAATAGCATGCCAGAAGAAACCTTGATATTTGCTGTTAGCTGCTCAGCCCTCATGCTTTAAACAGACATTCAAGCGTGCTGACATTCAGAACTGGAGAGTTGAGTGGACATTGGTCCTCATCACAGCAATTTCAATTAGTTTTGTACAAGTTTCAACATTCAAACACCCCAGAGAAAGCAGAGGATGTGACAAAGAGGACTCTGTTAAACAATTAATGTCACTTTCCATTATTGCTTCAGTCCCAATTTACAGAGCAAATAAATCAAAGTCACCACAGATGAAGCACAGTAGCTGGCTAACACATGTCTATTCACAAACGACATGGCAGCAGGAACACATTAGTCAAGAAAATGACATTGCTAGATAACCTTTTAAAGGTTTGACTATGCTATTGCTCCTAATTGTCCTAAATTACTGTTTATAAAGAAACACAATTATTAGATACAGCAGAAATGGTGCTGAGGGGAGATGCAGAGGGAGAGATGGTCGGCTGCATCAATGTCTGAGCAATAATCACTGAAGCAGCAGCTTTCTGCTTTGCTATTGCAACCTGAGTCTTGGTGTTGACAGCGCTGGGGAGAAGCAATGCCATGGCCAAATGCAGGCTCTTTCACAGTTTCAGCACTGTCAACTGCAGAAGCTCACATTTCAGACTGGCATCCAACCTGCACATCACACAGCCTCAGTGAAGCAGGAGCCGAGCACCTTCCTTCTCCAACGAGGTTAGAGGATGTGCCCCGTGCTCTCAGGAACTCACACCACCCTGTCCCTTACTTCCAAGCAGCATCACACTGAAAGGGTTGGCTGCTGCCTAGAGAGAGAGACTCCAAGCCATTAGAACACCTAGCAGAACTACAGCCTGTAAGAAAGAAGAGTGGAGGGTAATCTTAAAACATAAAGCTGCAGAGCAGGTCTATGCAATTATTCAACACTTATGAAAACCATTTGTAGTAACAGCACCTTTCTAAATACACTGTGTCTGTCTTTATTTTTTTTGAAACACAGCAGCAGTCAGGTATCAGACCACAGGAACTTCTTAACATCCTTGGTCATCAGTTTAACACACAGCCATGAGGACCAGGGGCTTTCTCACCCTTGGGAATTTCCCCCCAGGTGAAGGAGGCAGGGAACAGAGTATGCCACTGAACACAGGTGTTTCCACACCTCTGACAGCAAAACTTTCTTGTATACCCAGAAGGGTATCAATTCTGAAAAGAAGCAAGATTTGGCATTGCCAAATGCAATGGGAAACGCTGGCTAGTGCTGTAGGACACCAACCAGCCCTCAGAAATGAGCAACCTAGGAGCCTAAATACCATGAAACATTTCTAACTGTGCTCTTCCCTGCTTTCACATGTTTTGCTTTAGTGTTTTAAGATTTCTGCAGCACTAAAAATAATTCTCTGTCTGAAAACACTTTATTAGTTGTGTAACAACCTTATTCTAATTGGGTTTCTGCCTTCAGTTAAATGTCTCCAGAGATAGTCTCTCTTTGGCCACTGAGAAGCTCTAAGAAATGAGTTGATAATTTACCCACACAAAGGTATTTAAATCCTCTACCCCTGATAATTCTTTCTCCTTTGCTTATTCTGCCTGCTGATGGAGTGGGGTTCACTTTGTGGCTAGCATTTTATGACTGCAATACATGTTACTTGTCAGCAGTCCCACTGCAGGTGTCTCAGACTGAGCTGTAATGGAGACTTGGCCACTTTGTCTCTCCCACACACCAATCTCTTCCTGAAAACCTCGAAGCCAGTGTGCAGAGGTCCAGATGCAAGACACCAACTGTAGCTCTCTTGTGGTCAGCTCAGGTATGCTGATTCACTCCAGAAAAGGGTCAAGTCCATAATTTAGAAAATCTTTTCCTAATGTTAAGAGTATCTTCCAACACTGATTCCCTCTGCGGTATCGCAGCTCACAGGATGTCAGGGGTTCAAAGAGCTCATCCAGCCCAACCCCCCTGCCAGAGCAGGACCAGACAATCTAGCTCAGGGCACACAGGAACACATCCAGACAGGCCTTGAAAGGTTCCATAGAAGGAGACTCCACAATCTCTCTGAGTATCCCGTGCCAGTGCTCTGGGACCCTTCCAGGCAAGAAGTTCCATCTCATGTTGACCTGGAACCTCCTATGCTGCAGCTTCCATCCATTGCTCCTTGTCCTATCCCAGGCAGCAGTGAGCAGAGCCTGGTCCCTCTCTCCTGACCCCCAGCCCTCAAATACTTATAAACATTTATTAAATCCCCTCTCGGTCTTCTCTTTTCCGCCTCTCCTCACAAGGCATGTGTTCCGGTCCCCTCATCATCCTCACAGCCCTCATGCAAAGCTTTTGCTTGCTGTATCTCAAGTAGTGAAATCACTTAAGAGATGAGGATGATGCTGTTGCTTTACTGATAATTTGAACCACCTTGATTCATCCTGAAAGATCAGGCTCTAAACTGAGGCATTAATCCACAGCCTGGAGGAGCTGGGAGCAGTGGCAGCTTGCCATGTTTCTGTAAAAAGCCCAGGAAACTTTGGGAAAGATCCACAGCTGGCTGAAGCTGTCACCACTCCAGCAGCCCAGCTTGGTAAGCAATTCAGAGCAGCCAGGTGTACACGTGAACCCATGAGGGATCACCATTTCAACATATTGACTCATTTCTCCTCAGCAGCCTTAGATCTATTCATAGCACAATTAACAAAGAGTACACAAGATTTTCCTCCAGCTGGAAATATCCAAGTGATCTAAAAATACTAATATATTATGGCACTACTTTCAGAAGCACAAAAAAAATTACTTGTGAGCACATCTGGGACTTCCAACAGGATTTAATTCCTTAATGACACATTTTGGAATAAAAACATCTTTAAGATTCAGGATCTAGGAGGAACGAGGGGTACAGATTCACCTCTTTTTGCACACATAGGGAGGCAAGGGCACAGACAAGCACACCAACATCACCATCTGAGCACCACCTGCTAAGAAACATGCAGGGGTAGAGGCAGATGGTATCTCGGCCATGGCCCTGCAAACCACACTTTGCCACACAAGGATAAGGAGCCACAGGCTGGGTAGAAACACAGGGAATGTAGAAGGAGGAAAAGGATTAGGATGCATGCTGACCTTCCTGCTCCTGCCAGCAAAAAGTGAGAGCCGAGGTCAGGGACAGTGAACGGTAAAAAATTGCAGCCCAGGTTTTCCTTCTTCTGGAGCAGAAGCAGTCAATCTGGCATATCACCAGCACAGACAATGTTGTCATGGTGATTTTGCCCTCTTCTCAATGTGCTGACCAAGGCAAGTGCCTCCTTCTTCTCAACTTACAGCTGGCCATATCTGGCAGCATTTTCTCCCAGGGCCAAAGGGGACTCAATGGCCCAAGTCAGAACCACTTGTTCAACCTTACCTGCTCACAACCAGTCCCGTATCATTACATATTTTGAGACATACTTCAACCTCTGTTCAACTGCTTTGTAAATCCTTAGACATCCTGTGCTGTCTCACAGCAGAAATCCACATGATGCATTTGCATTAGAACATTCTTCCAAGGTCTGCTAGCCTGGTCCCCAAGAGACACTCCCATAATTGAAATGCTTAAGTCCAGACCTATCAATTATCTTTAAAAACAAAATGGAGTCCCACTAGGAGAAAATTACAGGCAGGATTCTTTCTATGTAGTAGAAATGTGGGGATTAATTATCACCACCTCTGTGCAAATGCCTTTAGGGTATGGGAAGGAAACAAGAAATCTCTTCTTGAAGGAGACAGCAGTACTCACAGTCCTCACGTGCACCTGTAGGCAAAGACCACTTGGATCTAGAGCTTGCTTTCTGTCCTCAGCAGCCCTACATACAGATCCTGACTGTGTCTCGTCTGTAGGACTCACCACACCTCTGTATTTATGTAAAAGCTTCACTCCAGCTGCATTTCTGGAGGTGCTGTACAGAGCTGGAGCAACAGGCTCTGCCATCCCTCTCTCCTTCAGAACGATGGAAAATAAATAGTGTAATTATACACAACGCAGGTACTGCAATGCTTAACTTCTAGAGCTAGGTCCCTGGAGTAGAACAAACTCCCAACATCACTCCTAGGGACATTATGGCACTGCAAGAAGGATCTGCACAGAGCCTGCAGGCTGAAGGAGACAAGAGCACCTGTAGCAATCATTTTCCCCCCTCCCTTCTCCAAGGTATAAGAATAAAAAAAAAGTAAGAACATCTGTTATTATTCATATACCCAACAAGGTGTGTATTTGCGGCCTGAAACACTCTCATGTTTGATCCTGGTAACCAAACTCAGGTTAGGAAGGAGAGAGATATCACGAAACTTCTGACAAGTATCTGAGATTAAGATACCACAACACAAAACCACAGCACAGGCCACCTGTAAATAGGAGTCTTCTTTAAGATCATGCCCTTCATCACCCAAACTAATGCTGGCATAGCTCCTGTGAGATGGCCTAGCTTTCCAAGTTAAATATGTCAGTTTAAAGCAGCCTACTAAATATTCTTCTACCATAGACACTTTTCTTATTGCTTCTGAGTTGCTGCATTTCAGAAGTTTCCATTACATGCATTTAAGTTTCTAATAAACTGAAGAGCTACTGACTGACTAATCTCACAAACCGAGGATCCTGCCAGCAACCTGTAACCCATTTTACATTTTCTGGCCAAAATTCATTCACATTTTGCATGCTATTCCAATTTCACTGGTGTCAACTGCATTCTTCCCCTCTGTGATATCAATCTCTGATTCTGAGGGAAAGACAAAACACACAGCAGCTGAGAACAAGCTATACTTGCTGTTGACTGTGTTAAGAGGACCAATGACAAGATGTTGCTGTGTTGGAATCAGTGCTCCAGTGGCAGACCCAGTATCAAAAATTTAGGATAACTGAAGCCACAGAATCTTTGGAAATTCAGTCAGCCTCAGCATCAAAGGGTTAAGACATTCAATTTATACTTGATGCTGAAGACAATGCTGAGGAAACAGTTGAAAGTAAATCAGCAGTTTGGGCCTCAGCACTGACTGACTACAGAGGCTAATTTGTTGATTACCAATTAAACACAGTCCCTGTGTTTTGGGGCAGGTGAGCTCAACAGTGAGGATTCTGAACTTGTATAGGACTTGAAACTGCAAATGCATCACCAGACCTCTTACCAGGAACAGCACATCTGTGATGCTGAAGGACACTGTGGGTATACTATCATACTGTCTTGCTCAGTGCCAGAGAAGACAACCTGGTCTTCTGGTGGTGGGGAACTACCTCAGGAGAAGACCTGCCACGTCTTGTCCAGCCTGCAGTGGGTTATGTTTGGGGTGAGCTCCACATCAAAGGAGAACAAACCTCTACACACATCTGCAGCTGAGAAAAATAAGAGCAGGGAAAGAGTAGAAGTGCAAAGGGGGGAAAGAGTCTGATGAAGAGCTACAGAAAAAGAAAGGCTGGGAGTTTTCCTCTGCTGTGCAAGACAGCAAGAGAAGCAAGCAGGTAGGTGCAGTCTGCTTGTTGCCAGTACTGTTGGGGAAGCAGATGTGAGCAGAGGAGTAGCTGATCTGCTGCTGGGGTGGGGGACAAACATGGACAGCCCGACCTGCAAGAGCATCTTGGTGCTTGGGCCATGAGAAGCTACACAGGCTGCCCTCTGAGCCCACTACCCAGCACCTTCCCCCTGGAGCAGCACACAGCACCTTTTACTGATTCTCCCTTCCCTGTTTCTGCACATGGTAAGGTGCTGAGCAACAACCCAGACAGAGATTTTTAATCATTATCACACACCTAAAATATGCAGGAGGGGGAGAGAGTCACAGCTCAAGACCAAGGGTCCCAGTACCCAGACAAGCTCTAGTGGGGAACAATTACTGTAAAACAGAGGGGAGGAGTGGGAGGAAGGCTGCAAGTTACAGCATCAGGTAGAAAAGAATGTTGGGACTCTCCCCATTGCAGAGCTCTTGGTAACAGCGTCAGCAGTATTCAGGTCCAAATACTCAAACACTGCTTGCTCAGATTTATTTATTTACTTGATTTATGCTACATGCCCACACTAATCTCTCTATGCACCAGCATGAAATTTTTCAACATTCACAGACCTTTGTTAGGCAGTGTGGCATGTTCAGGATAAAAAAGAGCTACATATATTGTACAGTGATTATTTCACACAGGTAACTAATGGAAATGATGACAGACACTTCTAAAAATTGCACTGGAGTGGTAGCATAGACCCTGCCTTGGCAAACTATAAAGCATAATCTTGTTGCTTTTGTTCTTTATTTCAGCACTGCATTTGCTTTAGCTTTAATTATATTGGATGTGTCAGGATGTCTATCATAAGCCTTACTTCTTTCCAGAGATTTACAACTCTACACAAATACATATTTCAGGGTAAAATGATATACAATATGAGGGAGAAGAGTTTACAGATTCTAAGAAAAAAAAATGCTCTATGAAGAACTCAAAAATTGCTTTTTTTATAGTAAAGTAAGACACTTCCATCCGGTGCTTTTACTGTTAGAAAATTAGGATTTTATTTGACCAGGAAATTAGCATTTGTAAAGTATCAACTTTATTAATTGCTTTTTATGATGTTTTGATTTTTCAGCATGTTCAGCTTCATCAAACCTACCACCATGCCTGCTGAACAGGTAGGACAACACAAGTCGAGTCTCACAGGAAGAAAAACACCGATTTTCCTTCAAGCTGCAGCACGAGTGGATCAGAACATTAATAGATCTGGGCTTCCCATCAGTTTTTATTGTGACCTAACCAAAAGGCTGCCATCTGGTCTGAGCTGGCTAAAGCAGTTTATTCAGAAGCACCACAAACACTTGTTTAGAAGGCTCAAGCTGCATCTACTCTGCATGTTTTAACTGCTTAGCTCTACTCCCCTCTTTTAGTCTTTTAAGTGTCAGGGCAATGGCTCCGACATCATCCTGGTATGTATCAGCAGACACATTAAGTTACCTGCATACCATCTAGTGAGGTGGTTTAGCTAGATAAAATAAACAAAGATAGGAGAAATTAGCCCTAAAATACCTGAGGAACTTACAGAAAGAGGAAAATCATAGAATCATAGAATCATAGAATGGTAAGGTTGGAAGGGACCTCAAGGATCATCTAGTTCCAACCCCCTGCCATAGGCAGGGACACCTCCCACTAGTACAG